>CM030844.1:9113082-9363082 GCA_018105865.1 Metaphire vulgaris
GAGAATTTAAACCTGTCAGAATCAGAGGATTCCTCATTGATAATCGAGTACACATCCTCAGGAGAAGAAGATTAGAAGAGAATTGAAAGGACTGATGGAAGAAAGAGAGACATTATTGTTTAATTTTTAAAATGTACTTGTTAATTGTAGACGCAGATGTCGTCGATACGATGATTGGATCTAAAAGATGTCAAAAAGAAATTGCTTAAATATTTTGTTTAAAGAATTGTTAAAGTTGCTCAATCATTTTATAACTGTTTTTTTATTTAATTATATTGTATATGAATCTGTATAAACTTTAATTTGATTGACGCTGATGTAAAAACGCTACTGATTATGTTACTGCGATTAGTTGTGCTGACTGTGAACACGCTAAGGCACCCCCGCACCCATTTTTTGTTTGTTCTATTAAATGAGGGATGGGGACCATCCCGTGCCTAAGTCCGGGGTAGTGTAGCGAAATTGATAATAGCAAGCATGAGATCCAATAATAAAATATAAGAAGATAGTTTATAAGGCAATCGCTAGATGGCGTTGATGGCCAGTAAGGTAGTTTAAATAGGGAATAAATTAATAATAATAATAATTAAGGACCTTTAGTAATAATAACTATATAATAAATAGGTTAAAGACCTATTTCTAGACATAGAATATCCAGTAGAGGGCGCTAGGTATTATTGAGTTATAGCCCGATAGGTAGTTGCAGTATAGCACACCTCTTTAAAGGTAGTATCAGAGTCCTATAAATAGAGGTCCCTTAGATGGCCACGGGGCTGGTATACTGAGTTTCGACTTGGAGTGCCAAGTAGGTGGAGGTACCTTCGAGGTACTACATTTCCGCTAGGGAAGTGGCAATCCACCGCGGAAGCGGTTCCCAAGGGGCAGGGTTGTGCCCCGTCAAAAGATAAAACCGCGGCGCGTTAGGAGAGGGAAGGAGCCCGTGGAAAGGCCCGGTAGATCCCTAGGTAGTACCTGAGGTAATACCTGAAGTAAGAGACAAGGAGGTAGTACCTGACAGAAGAGCGAGGTAGTACCTGACAGAAGAGCGAGGTAGTACCTGACAGAGAGCAAGAAGAGCGAGGTAGTACCTGACAGAAGAGCGAGGTAGTACCTGAACGAGATATCGAGGTAGTACCTGGGCTAAAATATTGAAGTAATACATGAGTGGTAGAGAGATAGAAGGAGAGAGGGAATCAGCCATATAATAATAAAACCTTAGCCAAAAAGCTAAGTCGAATACCCACCCGCCTTAATTGAAAGAAAGATAATCCTGTTAGGGGCCGACGTCAGTCATCCTGGTAGATTAGCAATAAGGTCGGTTCGCAACAGTAGTACTTAGAGTGGACGCCGTTCTGAACTTATCGTTAAAACACAAAAGTTCTCTGTCGGTTAAACGGTAGGCTATTCAGAAATTCTGTTTACGAACTGGAGTTGATTCGCAAATTTGTCTGCAACATAAGACTTTAATTTCCGCATCTGTCTTTCCTAATTCTCTCTGCTTTTGCTTTGATTGCTATTTGTGGACGAAGTCTGAGGGAAACACTTTGGCAGAAATTTGATCCACGATCGTCGACCGAAAATGTTCTGACATTGTGGAAATTTTTTCAACTTGTTGCCTTCGCTTGAGCGCTGAAAAGCAAAAGAGTGCTAATGCGCTATTTCTTAAAAATTACTCAACTAGTGATGGAGGTGTGCGCGTTATTCCGTTATTCACAATGCCTTTACCTGCCCAGCAATTGCACCTGCATACTTCGCAAGAACATGTTACCTTTTCTTTATTCAAATAATTCGTCATCATTTCCTTTAGTTCATCGTTTGTCTTACTCAAAGGCATCATCAGAGGTGGGATAGTGGAATACTTTGCGAGGGTTATTGAGATACTCTTTGTCGCAGCAGCAGAATCGAACACCAGTTTATAAATTCAAAGTCTTTGCTGCATTTTATCTCTGCAGCTGCATTTACGAAGGCAGGACGACGTTGCACAAGTTCGCCATTCTGGATTTGCCATTTCTCCTGGATTCCAGATCTGGGCTCCGCTCGACTACCTGGAAGTAAGACTCTCTAAATGGCGCGTTCGATGCTGCGAACGATCGGTGGAGTAGTGGTAGGACTCTTGACACGCAATCGGAGGGTAGCGGGTTCGAATCTGACCCTAGCCACTTTCAATAGCAACCATGGGAAAGGTGTTCACAACTGACTTGCTCCACACTTACGATTCCTCAGTTTGTGATGACTTAACGTGCGTTAACAACCATGAAACTACTTACTACAGCTACTAGGCTACTACTACTAGTCTAGTCAGATGGTTACATCAGTGGTTTTCACACAGGCTTACTTAGCCTCCTAAACCACTTAAAATCACATTATTATTATTATAGTCTACTACTACTACTACTACTACTACTACTACTACTACTACTACTACTACTACTACTACTACTACTACTACTACTACTACTATTATTATTATTATTATTACTACTACTACTACTACTAATAATAATAATAATAATAATAATAATATCGCTAAATCATTAGTTGCTACCAAACGATGCCTACGGCATTTAGCCACGCACAATATGTTCCTGAAATTGACGCATAATGTGACATTTTATTTGTAGTTGAGGGGGAGGCACGGGTGCTGTTATGCTGATGATGATCGTGACAATGTTGAAGAACTTGCTGATGTTCTTTTTACGTGACAGATGGAGAACTTAGCGCCTCCGTGGGGTCTGTGTGATCGAAAGGATTACGAATTCTTCAATACGACCGATCCGTATTATACCTCCAAGTGTCAGTTGGAATGCAAGACACGTGAACTGATCGAAGTCTGCCACTGCAAAGACGTCTACATGCCAGGCAATTATAAGATCATACCAATGGTCACAGCTTCCAAACATAAATTTAATTCAGTTGAAAATGAGGTTTCTGGTTACTTTATATATATATGTGTATACAGTGGCGGTTCCAAGAACTCTTGGTGGAGTGATGCAATGAATTTCTAGGAAGATGGCGACTTGTAGGGGGCTTGGGTGCGGTAAACCCTAAAAAGGCTGACAAGCAAAAAGGATCATCAGCAGTGCCCTATACATAGTCGTACAGTACATGAGTTTTGAGTGGCTGAACAAGATTAGGCTTTGTGTTAGAACCATATGACTTTTCATCTGATATATAAGATTTCTTTCTTTGTCAATACTTCTGTATGCATGTTCTTGACAGTC
The DNA here is from genome assembly GCA_018105865.1 of Metaphire vulgaris. Taxonomy (NCBI): domain Eukaryota; kingdom Metazoa; phylum Annelida; class Clitellata; order Crassiclitellata; family Megascolecidae; genus Metaphire; species Metaphire vulgaris. Next base: position 9,116,304 of record CM030844.1, read on the forward strand.
CATGAACATAAACACTTTATATGAACATGAACATGAAACTGCGCTTCGACTATGACATGTTTACAGAATATCCACGCTTGCTTTAAAATGAACTCATTATTTAATCGAAATTCATCGCGTAGATGTCGAGAGATGTTAGATTGACTTAAGGTTCTGTTCGTATTAAACTGATTTTCAACGGAAAAGTTAACTCCTACATTTGCTGAATTTAGCCTGACTTTCGCCTTTCGATCTCCATCGTACTTTGTATAGGGCATCAAAAATTACCATAGGCCTAACCAGAGTTCATGTCCCAATTTCAGCATAAAACGATGCCACTGCGTCTAAAACTGGGACGCTATAAGCAAGAAAAAATAATTTTTGACAATCGCTCAATTTCAGTCTGACGAAAGGATATCATAGGTTTCTTGATGACTTTGGACGATTTGATGAGTCATCGCCTCGATTCAGAAACGCAATTAGACCTACTACCGTAGGCCTAAAGGCAAGCCTCAGTCTGCTCCCTGGTGGTAGTCTTGTGCAGTGTTATTTCTAGGATTTTGAATTTGGGGGTGTCGGGAAAATCTGGGGTGTCTGAATTTGGAAGTATCTACCCGAAAAAGGCTGACAAGCAAAAAACTGGTCATCCGAGAATAAACGTTGGGGTGTCCTTCTCCATAGGGGGTGTTCTGAGCTAATTTGTATGCATTTTGTATGCATACCATTGTTGCATTACCAAATTTGGGGGTGTCGACTTCAAATTGGGGGGTGTTGGGGTATTAGGGGTGCAAAATATCCCTTGTCTTGTGGTTTACATAAGAAGCATTCCGTTTTTCTCGCTTTTCTCGTTTCTCTTTTTTTAAAACTCGATCTCCGTTGATGCTGCATCATCAACATCGATTGTTTTGTTTAGGTTCCGCGAAGATCTGCTCCTTAGAGTCTTTCTTGTCGTGTGTCAAGTCATCGGACAACAGTAAGTCGCTTATATTGGCACGCCGTAAGACCTACTTTCCTTCATATTCACTCTTAAATATTTTGTTGAACTGAGCTAGGATTTCGAAGCATAAAGTTGATAAGACGTATCTATTGAGAACATGACTTTGAACCATACTAAAAAAAGATCTGTTTATGTGTAAAATTTTCAGTGAACGATCCGTGCCTGTGTCCAAATGAATGCGATAGCTTTTCCTACGCTACTTCCCTATCCTCCTCACAGATATCGGCGCCGGGAGTCGGAAGCATTCTGTGGGACGTCGACGAGATCAGTGTCAGCTACATTCGAAGTCGCGAGATTTCGAACAGAGTTAACGTCCTGGAAATGGCGGCGACTCTAACGGACATTCAGAACGTCATAACGCATCACTCTGATCTTCAGCACCTGATGCGAAAGAGAGTCCACAATCCAGCGACGTCGATCCCCGTTCAGATTAAGAAGGAACTGAAACTGATTCTGTCTTTGATGCAGAGCGATTTGAACTCGAGTAGGAGCTTTGTGGAGAAGCTCAAGAACTGCTACGATTTAAACGTCAGTCACGTGATTCAGATCCTGTCCGGTCACATGCACTCGAGCAGCCTCGGACTGCTTCAGATACAGGTCAAAGGAGGTCGGAAGATCACGGTAGACGAGCTTGACTCCCTAGAGTATATGGTGTGGAACACGTCTGGTCTTTTGAAAGCAGCCGAGGACAATTTGAATGACACGGAAAAATACGATTTCTGTCCGGCAAATTGTCTCGCAAACATCTGTCTTCGCGACAAAGATCTTCTGATGCAGACGATAAAGCGAAAGAGACAAGAGATTCTTGATGCTGTAGCGGCGTCTAAAATCATGACTTCCGGTGCAGCGACGGCGACGGCGACGACGACGGCGACGATGACGACCCTTGTTCGAATGTCCGACTCATTCGACAACGAGTCGTCGTCTACTTATCATTTTGTCAACGTATCGACTGCAGGTACAGCTACGTCACAGCAGAGTACCGTTACTGCAAGTTCGCCCGGCTATGTCCAATCGAGTACCGAAAGTACTCGGATATCAGCTCCTGTGACGGGTGCAGGCAGTGATTCTTCTGTCCGACGCACGTACTATTTCGGTACCGGAGTGATGAACTTTGCCGACATTCAATCCCTTGCCACGCAACTGGTCAACTGCATCGGCGGATACGGCGAGTTTCTCAAATCTCTTCAGTCGTTTCTCGAATCGGTCGATTTTTCGCTCGACGCAATCGACGCTTCGGTCGTTCAGGGTGAGACCAGAACGCTCATAGAGGACACGGTCTGGATGCAGGGTCTGCTGACCTCCTATCGTGACAACAGAATCGGTAAACATGAGCTGGCGGATGAGATGCTGCGCACGTCGAGCAAGCGACTGCTTCTGAAAGTCGAAAATGCCATCACAATTATCGAGGATTCTGTGATTGCTGGTCTCGGGGAAGTGATCGGCGCTACAGAGACGCGCATCGAAGCGTTTTACACGAAGATCATTTCGTTCTTGAATCAGTTGGAAAGATTTCTCCCGAAAGGATCTACCACCGCCGGCGATTACCTGAGAACATTCAAACTGTGGAGGAAGCCCGTTCCCATGTTACTCGACAAAACGGTAAATTTCTACTAATCACAATTTTGATCATTAAACTAATTAGTAGTGCATAAGCAATCCAACCACCACTGTCGGCCTTTTTTATTCTAAGATGTTTACTTATTATATCGGTAGCTATAGAGACGGAGGATTTGGATATGTTTACTTACAGGTTGACTAGAATCATTGTCTTTCTAATTTATTAATGCTGTGGTTCTCACGCAGACCAGAGCATACTGAACCACTTTAAACCCTGTTGTTGTTATTAATAATAACAAATGTCTTGGCTTTTGTGTTGACTGATACCGCTGATGGTTTGACTGCATTCAGCTGATTGGTTACGAATTGAACAAAGAGCAAATTGATCAGACGATCAGAGACGACGAGTCTCTGTCTTCTGTGAACATTCGTTCGAATTCTCTTGTTTTAAATATCGTTCAACACTACAACAGAGTCCACAGACAGACATTGGCCGACCTGCAGGCGGACCTACGCTTCTCTCAGCAAACCATCATAGCTGACATCGATTCATTGAACAAAAGATTGGCCGCCTTCAACGATTCGACGGCCATTGGAGACGATTTCGTCAGGTAAGAATCGGTCTAATCATCTTGGTTCATCCCTCGTTATTACTGAAAGAATTGTGCATTTGACTATGATTGATGTGAATACCACAAAAAAATCTTCAAACTGCTGATTAAATGAGCTCGCCGAATATTGACTTTATACTGCGATAGGTCTGTGCACGGTAGATAGTTCTTGTACATCCGTTTTTATAATGTTTTGTCCGTTGCTGTTGCCCTGAGACCAGTAAAATTTGTAATGCTGCTCTTGATTAATTACTAGCAGAGTTTTAGAATTATTCGCACGGCCTAATTGTATGCATAGTTTCACAATGTCTTTCTAACGTAAGTGCACAACGCTGTTCTCATTGGACGAGGCGCTGCAGTCATTTTATAATCGTTGCTAAGCTGCGTAATTTCATAATGGGCTGAGCGTGATGATGATGATGAGACGGTCAAGCTCATCCGTCATTTTTGACGGGCAAACAGCTAGTCTTTTATAGTTTGCCATTGTTCATTGAACGTTGTTCATTGTCTTCTTGTTTATTTATTCAGAAGAAACTTCTTGGAAGTCAACATCTTTTACGGAGAAATGAAATACCGAACCATAACGCAGACGAAAGGCTATGACATCATCCAGTTCCTAAGTATAGACTAGCATCATTTGAGAGTCTACGGCGGCTCTCTAGCATAATTGAAATAATTGTGCAATGTAAATTGTACGTTTATATGGCGCTTAGATAATAACGAGCTTAAAGCAACCCAAACCATATTAATGTCCAATCTGCCCCGTTGGACATGTGAGTGTCAGAGAATTGAACCCTGGCTCATATGTTATTATTGCTACTATTATTATTTTTAAGTTTTAGTCTGATTAGCAGGAAAAAATGCATTCGTTACTTTAGGCTAGTGTGTGTAATGTCTATTTTTGTACATGTGTGTTTCTGTGTGCGTGCGTGTGTATGTGTGTAATGCCCAGTGGCGTAGCCAGGACTTCCAGAAGGGAGTTTTTAGTTTTGATCGTGACAAACTTCGAAAAATCTTGACAAGTAAAAAAGGTCATACTCATCTTTTCTCTTGTATTTTTCCCTTTCCAGGGTGTCCTGACAAGCAGAAAAAAGTCATCACCTTACATCTTTACTCTATAGCGCTTAAAATTTATTTTGCGTCGGCAGCCAAGGGAGTTTTGACCCCCAAAACCGCGTCCGAAAATTAAAAATGTATGGAAACATACATTTTTTTCATCGGCAGTCAAGGGGGTTTAACCCCCAAACCCTCCTTGGCTTCGCCACTGGTAATGCCTATTTTTGTGAATTTGTTTTTCCCAGGTGACTTTGGAGGGAGTTTTGGTCTGTTTCTTGGTGGAAGTATACTGTCCATTTTCGAATTCTTCGACCTTCTCCTCTATAATCTCGTCATCAGGTTCTCTCGGAAGGTCAGCGTCAGACCAATGGTCATTAACGTATCTCCGCCTTAACTGGACAGTAAACGTTCCTCAGGGGCAGGAGGTCAAGGTTCAAGGTCAGCGACCTCCTGTCCCTCTTGTCGTCAACTCTGCTACCGAATTCATTTGCAATGCATTAGCGGCTTTGCTCCAGTCGCTACTCTATCGAAATTCGCATTTCTAATATTTCGCAGCACACTAGCTGTTTGTTGACTTATTTATTTATGTATTTTCGAACAAAACTCGCAGAAATTTCTCGAGAAACAATCTTTCTTCACTTTTCATTGACTGCAATTTGACAGCATAGAATGTGCGTTTGAATCTACAGTAGAAGAAAGTTGTTCGAGCATTCAGCGTATGTGTCATTCTAAATATATTCATCCAGTGGCGGCTCCAGGATTTGGCAAGTGGGGGGCCGTTGGGGTGGCAACTTCTAACCATGGGGGGGCAAACATTTGTTGTTATGTATGTAGCATTAAGTATAGGGTCCAAACTTGGGTGCCACTGGGGGGCCAAGCACTCAATAGGGGGCACGGGCCCTCCTGCCCCCGGTGGAGCCGCCACTGTATTCATCTACTGTATACTGACAAATGGACATACGCTGGCGAAGTGTTCGTCTATTACATGTAGCAGTAGAGCTATTTTATTGCTGAACTTTTTAAAGAAAGGCGAGCAACGCCGATTATTCTATATTTCATTTTAGCTGAAGAAATGTCTGGTCTAGGCCCCCGCTGACGCTAGAATTCAAATAATTAATTGTTAGTTTCAGAATACTTCTAGTTATTACTTTAAAAATATCAAGAAATTCCAGCGAATGGCTTCTTGAGATCGTTCAAAGTGAATGACTGTCTACCATTGCTCTAAAAAAATCGCATTTGCCACTTGTAGACCTGCTGGTTTTTTTCAGTTTAAGTCTGAAGAGATTTTAAAAATTATCTGCTTAGTTTATTTTAGAGGCCACAGATATGCTGAAGCGGTAACTTGTAATCGGAGAGTCAAGTAAAGTAATTTAAGTTTGAGAATTTAGCGGATCGCGTCTGATACGCGATTCTCTCTTATTATTCATAATTTCCACTGGCTGTTTAAAGCTCGAACTATTTTCTCTCTCTCTAATAATGGCGACGTACAAATATTTAACCCTCAAGCGACCAGCTGGGGTCCTTTGGGACCCCAGTCATGGTTTTCATTGCGCAACTTTTCGGCTATTGATGATATTCAATAACGGTTTAGTGAATTTGTAAGCTTGCTACTGCTTCAGGTTTTGGGTAAAATAAAATCGATCTTATAACATGTGTACTTTTTTAAAATTGTCATTTCGTGTTGGGGTCCCTTGGGACCCCATTCAATTTTCGCACACAGAAGGTTGTTTTAGCCAATGTGTTTGCTTTGTTAGACTTGAAATGTTCATAGAATTTCCAAATATCAATGTATTTTATTGTGTGACAGGGACCAGTGGATCATTGTGTAGTGATTGTCATCAAGTAGGACTATACACTATACAGTATACCCAATCTATTAGCCTACCGTATTAGTCCAATGTGTGCCTATTGTTATAATCACATTGTAATGCTACTATACTTGCTGGAATTTGAGAGTCCTGTCCGTATTAGACATTTGTAGATTCTGTTGTATAGGTTATATGTCCGCTGTAATTCGTGTAGCTAGGTACAGTATAGCACAAGCTGTACAACAGCTACCGGCAGCTGTTGAAAGTGACAATGACTGCAGTTCAAATGAAAGTTCTGAGAATGAAGATCACGTATCAGAAGCTTCTGAGCAAAGTGACATCGAAGACACTTATGAGCAAAAGAGTACAGAATTCGCACCGGGTGTTGACGCTCCTGTCACTTGCCGTTTGGACACCACTGAGAAAGGTAAAAGGTCGCGGAGGTGGTCGCCGGGGTAACTCATCTTCATCCGGAACATCAGGATCTGTGCGACAGCAACACGACGAGGATGGCATATCCTCTGATGCAACATTCATTGGTAAAACGGCTTCATTTATTGGAGAAATCCACTACCAACTAGGAGACACTGCAACCAATATATCATATGTGCTATGCCTGGTGTACCGGTAACTTCTGGATCACGATGCAATACAATTATGGAAAACATGCAGTTCTGGGTAACTCCAAACGTCATTATCAACATTATATTGCAAACCAAATGAGAGGCAAACAGAAGGATACGCAAATAGAATGAAACTAACCCAGATAAACAACATGACGAGTGGAAGCCAGTGACTGACAACGAAATTCTCGCATTTTGCGGTCTCTGTATTATGGCTAGAATCTAAAGGAGTAGCCATGAACCACAAGATAGCTTATGGTCAACGCGTGAAGGAAGACCAATATTTATGGCAACGATATCACGAACCCGGTTTCGTGATCTCATGAAACACATGAGATTTGATGACAAATCGACTAGACAACTAAGACAGAAGGATGGCAAGTTAGCTGTTTTCTGTGACGTTTGCCTAATGTTCATATCTCAGCTGCCAAAGGTTTTTTCCAGGGTCAGACCTATGTGTTGACGAACAACTGGTGGCATATCGTGGTAAATGTAATTTTCGCCAAAATATCCCTTCAAAACCGGATAAGTACGGGATTAAAAGTTGTCGGTCCTGTGATTTTGTGACATCGTAACCACTTACTGCAGATATATGCTTAGGTAGGCAGAAGAATGCAGAAAGAGAGGTTGAACAGGGTGCGCGAGTGGTTAAAAGTCTGATATGTGGGGGCAGTGGCGGCTTCACAGGGAGGCCAGTAGGGCCCGTGCCCCCCTACTGAGTGCCTGGCCCCGCAGTGGCCCCCTGTTGAGACTTAATACTACATACCTAACAACAAATGGTTGGCCCCCATGATTAGAAGTTGCCACCCTAACGGCCCCCACTTGCCAAATCCTGGAGCCGCCACTGTGTGGGCGTCCGCAGAAATTTTTCCAGGAGCTGCAAAACAGGGTCTTGTGACGAAAGAAATGACAAAAATTTCCAGGGGTGCAAAGCAGGGTTATGTGACGAAACAAACAAGGAATTTTACTTATTTCGTAACTTCGCAATATTCCCGGGGGTGCTGTTGCACCCCCTTGTCCCCCTCTGGACGCCCATAGTCTGATAGGGCCTTCTTTTATGATAATTATGAATTGAATGTTATACAAACTTCATTTAGTTGTGCTTAAGATAGCTAGTTTTCAGTAAAGGTAAATGGGGTCCCAAAGGACCCCAGTTGGTCAGATTAAGGCGTAAAATATGTCGGTCGCTTGAGGGTTAAATTGGGTGAGAATATTTAGGGGAATGGGCCCATGACTGATCTGTTTTCAAAGTTCAGAGTATTGAGTGCTATGTGGTACGATGGTGACGTTCGAAGCGTGTAGCCGTAAAATTCCGGCGGACAGATGCTGCTGATTCTTGTTTCGTCCGTCGTCGAAAACGAAGACTGCGTTCTTTTCTGTCGCGACCCTGGCGCCACGTAGCGGATGTTCTGTCGGAAGCTAGTCCTCGATCCGGAATAGCTGTTCGAGCGACGCACCGCCGGATACGGCTGCTGCTGCTGGTGGTGGTGGTGACGGTGGTGGTGGTGGTGGTGACGGTGGAAGAGGCTTCCGTGTGGAAGCGAGACGATGCTGTAGCGCCTGCTCGACGGACTGCCTTCGAGGTTCTGAAGACGAACAAGGTCAACGGGCTGTTGTTGTTGTTGTTGGTGTTGTTGTTGTTGGTGGTGGTGGCGTTGTTGTTGTTTTAGTTGTTGTCCTGCGTCGTTCCCCACGCAGTGTCCCAGTTCGGTTGATTTGGACTTGAGCTTGGCCGTTCTTCTGCGTCTCCTCGTGCACGAGATGTAGACGGCGGCGGCGACGACGACGGCAGCAAGTGGACACGTGACTCCAATGAGGATGACGACGGTCGGCGTTAGACCTGAAGCAATGGGCTGGGCGCATTAGGATCAACAAGAAGAAATGATTAATTAACGACAGTGGCAGACTGGGTCTGAAAATATCGGTTGCCAGGTGACGAAGCGACCCCACCCTGCGTGGGCCACCCAACATTCGTGGCCGGACAAAATGTCTGCGGACAAAATGTCACGGACAAAATGTCATGGGGACAAAATGTCAAGAACAAAATGTCAAGAACAAAATGTCAAGAACAAAATGTCAAGAACAAAATGTCAAGAACAAAATGTCAAGAACAAAATGTCAAGGACAAAATGTCACGGGTTAGGGTTACATTTTGTCCGCTGACATTTTTTCCGCGGACATTTGTCTTATAACACCTCCACATTAGTATCGCTGGCAATATATTCAATGTTTGATCATTATTTTGGCACAAAGTCTGGAGATCCATAATGTTTAGGCCTACTGTCTAGGAGCCTATCGGGAAAGTTGAAAAACTGGTCTGTCCGCCACCGATTAACGATAGAACGATAGGCAGTGAACAACTGGACAGCACTTTCAGGGCGTATTTTAACGATTAAATAGGAAGAATATGCGCATGAGAAAATAATCTCAATTTGACTGTATCACTATAGAATTTCGCACCAATGGGCTATTCAATTTCCTAAACATGCAATCAACCCGCCAAAGAGTCTATATACTGCATATAGGGCGGTGCAAAAAACTGGACTTTATTAGATGAAAACCTAAATGTGACTAGTCCGGTTTTTTGCGCCACCCTGTATATACAGTCGCTCCTTCTTAGTTCTCGGGGCGACATTTCGTAAATCAACGGCGACGTCTGTTCATTTACGTCTTGCTATCGTCTTCATCGAATCGGCGGGCCGTGCAGTTGTTTATGTAGCGCCAATTAGGCTCTACTAACATCCGTCTTCGTCGCTGTGGTCGTAGGCACCGCAGTTGGGGACCCAGTTGCAGCGGAGGGACGTCGCTATGCAGTAGCGCGGAAGACGGTTGCACAGCAGACCGGACGTATCGATGCAGTATTCGCCTCCTTTACAAAGGAACTCGGCACACGGCTCCTCTGCTACTACAACAGACCAACAACGAACAACGAATAACACGCAGAGAGAGAGAGAGAAAGAGAGACAGAGAGAGAGAGAGATAGAGAGAGAGAGAGAGAGAGAGAGAGAGAGAGAGAGAGAGAGAGAGAGAGACAGAAGAACAAACAGGACAGACGGACTCAAGAGTTGCGCAGTAGAGCCTGATGACATGACGACGAAAACAGCTGACGATGGATGCTCTCTGGTCGGTTGAAAGTCGCATCAGCCGCAAAATGCTGATGCTGAGTGATATTTTCCACGGAGGATCGAGGGGTCGACTCTCTTTGCTGGTCCCGTGCCTTTTAGATAATGATGTCGAGACTGTTGCTTTCTGTTGCTTGTCTTTTTTAATCATACGAGGAGCAAACAACGGACTGATGAAAAATCAGATTTTGTTCGTCTGTGTTGAAAAAAAGAGTCATGAAGAACATTAGCCTACTTGGCTACTTCGCGATTTCATAAATGAGTGCAACGTACTTGAAAAATTTTTATTAGGTAAACAAGTCGTCAGTTCTTGATATTATTGGGAAACGCCAATTATGAAATCACAACGATTTTCGGCTTAATTGCTGTGTGCAGTGGCGTAACGTGGGGGCGATTTGTTGACTGCCCCCGGGCCCCGGGCGGGGGCCCCAAAGAGGGGTCTAAGCTAGGGTTAGGTTAGGGTTAAGGTTAGGGTTAGGGTTAGGCTTAACCAAAAGTCACGCTACGCCACTGGCTGTGTGCCACTCAGTGTTTAATATAGGCCGTTTCCGGGGGGATTGCCCTTTCCCCCGGAAATTTCAAATTCCCCCGGAAATTTTGGCATATTACATGGACTAACAGCAGCTCCTAGCAGAATTATCCCCCGGAAATTTCAAATTCCCCGGCTTTGTCAGTTCCCCCTCGGAGCCCAGGAGTCTAGATTAAACACTGGTGCCACTAACTCTCCTGAAATATTACTAACTATAGACTAGTGGTATAAATGAGACAAAAACAATGGTGCAGCTACTGCGCATTCGCTCGACGATGCTGCGTAAGAAACTTAAAAGGCAAAAATGTTGGCGTTATAGCCCTGTGCAGATAGCTAAATTAATATCAGAAGACGTTGACACAAACCTGGACCATTGGTTCAGGGATTTGCGAATAGCAAAGCGGCGGCAGTGAGATTGAGGTTAGACGGGTAGCGCGTTTTGCTTACTATTCAGTAGGCCTATTTGTACCACTTAGACACGAAGATCAGCTACGCTAAATAAGCTTGCATACTGCCAAAATCTATTTAATGAACTTACATTTATATTTGAAACAGTCTACCAGACATCTCCTGCTAATCTATCTATTAGTGATAAGATTGTATAAGTCACTATACTTGACATTCTCTTTTTAGTTTTTCTGAATTCTGGTCACCATCTAAAGAAAATCTTTGACGCTTTTTATCTAAGTCGGGGTAGAATGGTTTTTTGCGCCGAAAACAAAATATCCTGAGAACGAATTTAAAACAAGCGGAGAGCAGCTGCGAAAGGACGAGACGAAATGAGAATCTAAACGAGCCAGGAATTAGGAAAAACGATGTTACAAGCGATGCGCGCCTGCGTTGGTCTGAACAGACGTTAGAAGGCGAAAAGCAATAATTCGCTATTAGGCTGATTTGCCGAACAGGAGGAAGAGAAAGAGACAGACAGACAGACAGACAAAAGACCAGACGAGTCATCGTCTTTCGTTGTCTATTTCCACTAATTGAGAGAAATGTGCCTCGATCGATAATGTAGTAGCGTCCATATAGCGCTTCTTCAGAATGTATAAGAATATAGAGGTAGCAAGCGCACACATATACACACATATTATTCCCACACATATACATCGATAAGCTTAATTGCAGTAACAGTCAGAAATCCGTCGTCTTTACTCTGTAGATTAGAATCTGATGGAACTGAAGGCGAATGAGTATCTCAGCTGTATTGCGACTGATTCTTATTTTCCATGCGTTTATTTTCCACGCGTTTATTTTCCAAGCGTTTATTTTCCATGCTTCTAAGTGCGTTCATTCTCCTGAAACGAACGAGTCAGTAAGCATCAAAGACTCGGACGCCAATACTAGTTCAAGATTATACACGCATATATACACGCATATATATATATATATATAAATAATATATATATATATATATATATATATATATATATATGCAAACATAAAATGCCGTGCGTGCATGCATGCGTGTCGGCGTGTGTGTGAACATACTGCATATATAATTTAAATGTTGTCTAAATTATGTATCTTATGTCTGCAGATGTCAGTCCATTTCACCAAAACACTGAAAAAGGCATGCACACTCGCTCGCAACAGTCTGACCAGAATAGCGCGAGCGATCCGTCGTGGGTCGACCTACCGATGACGTTTCCGCCGAGGTCGTTGACGTCCCTCGGTGGTCGAACCGCTGTCCAAACGATTCTAAATCCGGTGCTCTCCTGTTTGTTCGCCGGACCGGATTGAAACCTTTCAAAACATCATAATCCGACTTCGTTTCACATGCCAATGCGAAGCCGAATTTATTGGAGCAACGACTATATACACTATATTAGACAGCTTGTTCGTGCACCGGTCATGCAGGGCGCGGCTCCACGGAAGAGTCCTCGGGGTCCCGTACCCATATTGAATGCCTCCAAGTGACCCCTCTTTCATGCTTTATAGTGACAAGCGTTAGTGCTTATAGACGTACCTTAGTACGATTCTAAATGTCTTGGATTTGAACTCCTTCAGTTGATCTCTGCTGTCCGTCAGCTTGCCACAGACCCTGTCGTGCGGCAGCATCTCAGGACTCGCAAATCCGTTGTATATGGATACAGATGCAGTCATGCAGTTCGCTGAAGAAACAATAGAGAATCATCAACAGATGAGTCCATGTATACTTATGTTTCGCATTGCTTTGTCGTCGAATGAATCGAGAGTTTCTCCGAGTAGAAGTCATAGGAAGCGATGTACAGATTTACTATTATATGTTACGCTGTCTTGAAATAATAATTATATCATGACAACCAACAAGAAATTACTTAGCAAAACCTCAACTCGGCTTTAATTTTTATTTGTATCATTTGGACCAGTGGCTATGTTTCTCGCTGGAGTAAAGCGTTATATTGTTTGGCTCGTGGTAATTACTGTATTATTTGTAATTCCAGTCATGCATAAAATGGTAATTACAGATAACTAATTACTGCCCATCTTCAGGGGCGTAGCCAGGAATTTGCTTGGGGGGTATAAATTTGGAGGAATATATATTGTTATATATATATTGTTATATATAATATGCATTATATATATTATATATTATATAAATTATATGTTATATATGTTATATATGTGTATATATATTATATATATACTGTATTATATATAGGTCCTATACTGATTTTTGGAGTATATATACGAATATAGTCTCCCGTCGCTTCGCCCCTGTAATATTTAAATACATTTGAATGATAAATTAAATTTAAAATGAAAACTATTTAACTAGGTCTATAATTTGCTAAAATTTTAAAAGACCTTACCACTCTGCTCAAGATCCAGGTGAAGAAAGTTCAGAATGATCTTCATGTCACTGTCCACTCGAATCATCCAGGTACACTGGGAGTTCGAAGGGTACGGTTCTGGAAATCCAGGTGATTGAATCTCTCCTCCGGCTCCAGTAATGAACTCGTTTCCGCAGTCGATGGATGACGCGCCGAATGACTGCCACGCTAAAATATATATATATATTGATCTGTCACTATATATATATTATATATATATATAGAAAATCTGATGGAAGCTTTAATTCACAAAGATGGAATTTACGATCAATTATGTTTATTATCAACCTTGAAGACCTAAATTCGTGCCACTGAGACAAACATGAAGACTTCTTTACTACCACCAGTGGCGGTTCCACGTGCATGGGGGGATGAATGGGAATGCAGCCCCTACCGCAAATTTGTTGCTTGTCAAACTATTTTTGGGTAAAAGTCAAGTAAAATGACGGGGGAAAACTGCTGGTGACCTTTATTTTTGCTTGTCGATCTATTTTTCGGTAAAAGTATACTAAAATTGGAGAAGGTTGCCTTTTTTGCTTGTCAGCCTTTTTCCTTTTCGGCAAGGTTTATAGATTTTCCCTCTCTTTTTGTGCACCCCCTCATTCCACCAACTTCCTATGAATTCATTTCATCCCCACCATGAAACACTGTTGAAATAATATGAAATATTTTTATGTTCATTGTGCAGTTGGATACCTTGAATTGCGAGATTATTTGGATTGGCGAAAATTGTCGATAGTTATTCGACAGATCATGGAATAGCAACGTAAGTTTTGCTACGTCGCACGTAGGCCTATATATTCAGGGGTGTGATGACGAAAATCGTGTTTCACTGTCCGTATGTAGGTTACAGTATGTTGGCGTTTTCACTGCTTATAGCGTTTATAATCATTGCAGAAAGACACGTCTTTCACTGCAATTTGTATTCACTGCAAATTCACTGCTTCGTAAAAATTTATACCCAATTTGCGACACAGCCGTACATAATTATTTGCAGCAGCCGGAAGTACAGCAAGGACAGTCACAACCGACATTAAGACACTCTATCCAACACCTCAACTGACATCTACACCACTATAATCCATATATATATATATATATATATATATATATATATATATATATATATATATATATATATATATATATATATATATATATATATATATATATATTCTGCAGCAGAATGATAGGACGTCAGTTTCGAAGACAGTAAACGTCCATTGGATGGATTAAGAGCATGTATAAAACCTATATATACGGAACAAATGTAGGGTAACAATGTCGGCAGTTATAATAAAAACACGCCCAACCCGTTTATTGACAACTGAGACGCGCTCTGAAATCTAACATTTTCCTGTCTACACGAATAAGAAGACATCAGTTGGGTTTACGTAGAAAAGCTGACCAAAATGTGTGACAAAATGCGCGGGGTAATAATTTTAAAAATATGAGCATTAAGTAAGTAGCTAAAATCTCGTAAATTTATAAGGCGCTTTGAGGGGTAGTACATGTAGCTGCTTATTCTTATGTGCTTAATCTTTCTTGAAATAGCTATAGACAAGATGGATTGTCGGCCGGGCAAAGGTCAGTGTATCCATATAGGCTCAATTGTTGCTAGTTGGGATTCAGACTTAATACATCAAGAATCTTAACAAGACTTCAACAAGGAAAGTGGAATATGCGTGACATCAGTCAGACGTGATCTTAATCAAACAAGACGTTTAGAAATAAGAAAATTATGCGACTCTGGAAAGAGTAAATTTATTATATAGATAGCATCGTTATCTGGATTATAATCAAAAAGAATATATGCGATCAAATGAAAATAAATGAACGAAGACGAAGAAAACGAACAAAGTGGTGAAAATTGTTCAAAATCGGAAAAGGGAAATAAAAAATTGAAAGCGAGAATCGATTCACTTTCTCCGATGAATTTGTAATGTCCGAAGAATCCGCGATGACCGGCTCCTGCATAATCCGACTTGAACACGAGTTCAACTCTCTGATGAACGGCTAATATTGGATCAGGAATGTCTCTACCGCAGAAACGATCCTCCAAGTTCTTCACCTCGTCCATATCGATTGTAAAGATGTCCACATAATCGAAAAGGCATCTGAAATGTAATTCAATTTGCAGAGGTCACCCGCAGGGACGTAGCCAGGAATTTGATTTGGGGTATAAATGTGGGGATATAATGTTATATATATATATATATATATATTATAAATATATTATGTATATAAATATATTGTATATATATTATATATTATATATTATACTGTATATGTTATAGCCTATATATATGCACATATTTATAGCTGTTATATATATATATATAAAATCATATATTTGACATTTAACAAGATACAATTACTAACATGATATATATTTATATATATGGCTTAGCCGCATAAGATACAGAGAGAATAATTACAAAGAGTTAATGACTTGTAACTAATACTTAGCTAATAATATATATTTATTTATATTACTGATTTTTGGGGGTATATATACCGATATACCCCTCCCCCGTCGATACGCCCCTGGTCACCCATACCCGTAGCCTCGTTCAGAAACATATAAGCAATCAATTTGAAGAGGCGGTACATGCTGAAGATGGCCATCCTGTTCTTAAACTGATCACATCAGCTCCTCGACATGTAGTCAGTGTTCTATACAGGCCTGTTAGAAGGAGATTCCCCCAAAAAAAAAAAAAAAAGCTCAAAATGCCCCCCCCCCAAAAAAATCCCAGCACTTACACAAATTTTGCATTGAACTGTGTCTTTTCCCCTCCAACCAAGTCGATTCCCCCCCCCTTCCGAAAGCCTCAATTTCCTCCCAAACGGCCTGGAGTCTGGATAAAACACTGTCGACAGCGCTCATCATGACCCGTTTCTGCTCATTCTCAGCACCAGAACTCGCCATTTCCCAGCGCCTCAGCATTCGAACAGAATGGAATGCATTAATTCTATCAATTAGCTGCCCTTTGAATCCAAAATACCCGTGTACTTCAGGAGCCAAATTCTCAGTATGAAATACGCGGTCGTCTTCGGCAGACATCATGAATTAGTTGTCGAAGAAACATCAATATTTTGAACGCATTTCTGTTGATTTTTATCTAATCTTTCAGCCCGAATATTTAGAGTTCCATCGAAAGAGAATTGAATTGAATTGATTATTCTACTGTACACTGTACGTACGCATAGGTTATAATAAGCCTCTATCGTTCTTCTGTCTTTACCCGGCACTGGTTCCATTTTCCAGGTGAAAGTCGTCGAATACGATTTGTATCCTCTCGTCGTGAGTTCCTTGGAAAGTGTAACGACACTGGAGGTTGTTTGGATAAGGATGCGGATAGCCTGGACTGCTGAAATTCCCCGTCTGTCCAATCGTGAGACCGCTCGTGTAAAGGTGATCACAATGCTGACTAAATGCTGTCAAAGGTAAAAGATTTTTATATAATTAATCGATTGAGTGATCAGTCAATCAGAGAAACTCTAACAGAAACTCGCTATATGAATACTATATTGATTATTGTGTATTTTATTTCCCTTCAGTCTTTGAAAGTGGCATTGGTGTGTTGGGTTAACACTGCGCTCATTGGGTTCAATGCTTTGCCGATACCGCACACATTTTGTCCACTTAGAATACACTGTATCCTAATGACACTCATACCTGTTCTCACGATTGCCAGATTCTGAATACTTCTGATGCTCTTTCTTCCTTCCTTCCTTCCATCGACAGAATTATTAGGTTTAGGAGGCGTCACACCTTATTATTTGTCTTTTTCGCCCATCTTCTTCTCCTCCTCTTCTGTTCGTGACCGTGGTTCTCATTTTGATTCTAAATTAACCTTCACGTGAAATATCAGCTTATTTTATCTCACTCGTCAATTTACAAACCCGTGTGTAGCTGCCGGGTGGCAGTAATGGGTTTGCATTAATGTACTATAGAAGCTAGCACACACGCTTATTATCTGCGACGGCTCTGTAGGATTCAACGTCTTCTGCGAATTACACGAAGAGTTTCCAGATAGAAAATTATTTTAAACATTGAGTTGTGACAATAAAATTTTGACTAATTCGCCGTAATAAAGAGTTCCGATAATTAGTTAAACTAAATCAAAGCTTCTATAGCGCCAATTTTATAACACACTCATATTCTGTTGAAAAACGGATGCAAATGTTGACCTGGTAAATGCATCGCCTTATGAGAAACTTTATTCGTGACATGCACAACATCAAACAGCACACATAGAAGGAATAACACCAATCAACTAAACTAATAAACTAAACACACACTTATGAATGCAGTTTTCATCTATTGAATTTTATAGCTCCTACTCCTTTGTGTCATCTTCTTTTATACAGTACGGGATTGTTGGTCTTCTGTATAGTGGTTGAAAATGGCAGAAAAGAGCCGATGCAACAGAACTATATGTCCTCTTATGCCGACCGGTGTTTTGGCCACGAATGTAAAGCTTCGCTTTTTGACAAAGGAGAGTGACCACCATCACCATGCATTTGTTCTTTCATTCGTCGGCCAGCAGTTTCTCAACGGAACGGCATTTCTGGCATCTTCATCGTTTGCTGTCGCTATAGCCGCTGCGAGAACTTCGGCACATGAGCCTAGACCTGCTCTAAGACGACAAAGTGGCAGCTGCCGACAGTGGCGGTTCCACCATGTTGATGACTGGGGATGCGTCTCCCCACCGGAGATTTTTTGCTTGCTTAATATACCGCGGATGCGGATGACATTTTTTGGCTTGTCAATCAATTTTCCGGTAAGTTTTAAAAAAATTCTTATGAAAAATACTTAGAATGACGTTTATTTGCTTCAATGTCAGCCTTTTCCGGAAGGTTTACACTAACATTTAGTCGGTAAAAAGACTAAGAATTGTCTTTTTTCCTCTCATTTCTATTTTTCTTAACTTTACATCCTCCCACCAATTTCCTATTAATTCCTGGCACCACCACTGGCTGCCGATATAGACTTCTTGAAATATAACTGTCAACGGGACTCCAGCGTGGTATTTAGGCCTATGGGGAATAGGGAAAGGGAGGACATTTCTGATCACCCCCGCCCCCCCCCCCAATTTGGCCACTCCACTCTATACGTAGCAAAGGAAGTTTCATGCTGATGCTCGGTGATCATGGTAATAGTAACTAGATAATAACGTTGTTCGAAGCTCGAGTTATTCAAATATTCTCTGAATTTGCAAGTGCAAGTCTTATTTATGCATTTTTTGTCTTTCACGTCGTCTATGTACTGTGCAGTGCTATTTAGCTACTCGAAATTCTAAATCAGTCATCGTGGCGGTAACGAACATGCTGGGGTGTTTGAGAGAGAGAGAGAGAGAGAGAGAGAGAGAGAGAGAGAGAGAGAGAGAGAGAGAGAGAGAAGAAAGAAAGAAAAGAAAAGATAAAGAGAAAGAGACAGACAGACATACAGACAGAAAGACAGACAGACAGAGACAGACAGACAGAGACAGAGACAGACAGACAGACAGACAGAGACAGACAGAGACAGACAGAGACAGACAGAGACAGACAGAGACAGACAAGACAAAGACAGACAGAGACAGAGACAGACAGACAGAGACAGACCCCTGGGAGCAATGTTTTGAGCACAAGAGCGTCGACCAGTGCAAGTCATAATGCTGCTTTGTCGAAGTGATCTACAATAATTGGAACCTTACTATTCACGAATGCATCTCCGAGCATCTTTAATATTCAGTCAGTTTTTCTCGGTCATCGCTAAATCTCCCGAAAGGAATTCAAAATAATCCATTCTCGGCCCCGCAAACCTCCCATCGGAGCAATCAGTCCGATGTATTGTAAAAAAACAACGCAGATATAATTCTCGTCTCGTTGTTACGGGTTTTGTGTGGAGCACAAAACGGTGGAGGTCAAATGTTCCCCTTAAACTACAAGAATTCCCCCACGAAATCCTCTCGTATACGCGTTATCATTCCAGTTTGCAGCGCGATATGCAATGACCGGATGATCTGTCTGTCTGCAAGTTGGTTTACTTTGCAATCTATCTTTGTACGGTTGCATAATCTCAGACGACATTTTGTCAGGATTGCCATTGAGTTATTGGCGCAATCACGGGGGGGGCAGTGGCTCGTCCTCTATTTGAACTGGGACCGGGGTTTTGTGCATGAGCAGTTTGGGGGTAAGTGGGGTAGGAAGTATATGAAAGCGAGAAGAATGCGCGAAAGTTGAAAGGGCTAGACGTGACGACGTCTTATTTTATTTTATTCTATTTTTGCTCGTCATCAATTTTTTTACCCGAAAATGTCGACGATGCCCCTCTATTCGAAATTCTTGCTGCGCCACTGCATTGAGTCATTCTGTTTTTCCACTTATCACTGAACAGAGAGGTGTTTTTATATTTAAGTACGGAATGAGTTCATGAGTTTCTGCTTCTCAACGAAATTGAAGAATCGGTCACTTGCACAAGTTACACTTAAGTTACATTGGCTTCAATGTTGCTGCGGCTGATGATGATGATGATAATGATGATGACGATAACGACGACGACGACGATGATAGCTAAATGACAAAGCAGTGAACGTCTCCTGTTCGTAGAACTACTTTCAGAATATAATGCGTAGAAGGAAAGAAGATAAAGTCTTATCACAAGACTGAGGCTGCACAAATTACCTTAGATGCGTCAAGTAGGCCTAGTACAGTACGTGTACAACTGTACGTTGATCTTACGACTTTATAGTCGAGCACATCCACCAGGGTTATTTCTAGGATTATTAATTTGGGGGTGTCGGTAAATTCTGGGGATCCCTTGCCAAAAAGTCTGACAAGCAAAAAAATGCCATCGCATAGCTGGATATGGGGTGTCGGTCTCAAATTGGGGAGGGGGTGTTAGGGGGTGTAAAAAATTAAAAATATCCCTGACATCCACACACACACACACACACACACACAAACACACACAGACGTGACGTGTAATTTGGTGTCTACTACAGTGTAATTCGAGCGTGCTGAAGCAAAATCAGCCAATCTATATAGGCCCATGTTGCGACAGTAAACGAATGATTTTTTCTATTGCAAAGGCAGATGGAGTGTGTTGAATAATGACAAAATCTGCTGATAAGTGACACAGAAACGCCAGTCCAACTTCTCATCTCCAATTCCCTCGAGATTGTTTTTGCCTCGTACACCTCTAAGTGTTAGTGGTTTTTCCTTGACGAGTCGCGTGACAGTGCTGTGCGTGGCTTCTGTATATTTCCGCAGACGGCTATCGTCTGCCAACGCTTTCATCCATCGGAGAATGAGAGAATGAACATTCGTTCATTGGGTTGTCATGCCAACAGGAACTGCATCAGTCCCGTCTTAATTCGTTTAGAGAACGGGTGAGCAGCCTTTTGTTACGAAGGAACCGTTATACAGTTTGATCAATATGCGGAGGACCGCCTGCTCTCCTTGCCTTTTGTACATTTGTTTTAAGAGTATTGACACCGACTTCATGCAGTCACGTAACCATTAGCGTCGCCACGAGGGGGACAAATGAGGGCAACTGCCTCCCCACCCCAACCTAACCCCAGACCACCTATCAGATTCGCGCAAATCCGGTGAAAAAGTTTTTGTGGAGGGGCGTGTGGGGTGGGGTAAGGACTCTGACACGCCAACTCCTTTTGCCACCCCAAACCAAAATTCCTGGCGACGCCACTTCACGTAACGGTAGTAACTGGTAGCAGTTACATTTAAACAACAGTTTAAAAGTGATTTACGACTGCGCTGAATTAAACACGGGACTTTTTATAAAAAAAGTCTTACTCATGGCTCAATATTGTACAGTACTCATAAATAGGACCAATAAAAGTATTTGCATTCCGTGGGCAGCCAAT
Source organism: Metaphire vulgaris (assembly GCA_018105865.1). NCBI lineage: Eukaryota > Metazoa > Annelida > Clitellata > Crassiclitellata > Megascolecidae > Metaphire > Metaphire vulgaris. The sequence goes on from CM030844.1 coordinate 9,137,276, forward strand.
TAGCCGCCACATCTCCCGGAGAAATCGTTTTTGTTGATCATGTGATCTGAAGTTAGAACTTCAGACCGTTGAGCAAGAACACGGGTTAACGGTCTCTTCAAATCTTCAAATCCCAACAGTGGCGGTTCCACATAGGGACCCGGGGGCCGTGCCTCCTTATTGAATGCCTGCTTCCCAGTGGCCCCCTGTTGAGACCTTATACTTACCACTACATATATACCTAGCAGTGGCACGTGGGGGCACTTTGGAGAAAGCCCTCCGGGCTCCGGGAGAGGGGGCCCCGAAGAGTGTTTTTTGCTCGCCAACACTACAAACGATGCGACGACCTTTTTTGCTCGTCAGCCACTGGGGGCCCCATCTCAAGGATGCCCCTGGGCCCCAAAATAGTTGGCCTCCATGCTTAGAAGTTGTCAGCGCAACGACCCCCTCACTTGCCCAATCCTGGAGCCGCCACTGAATCTCGGAAGCCTTGAACTGCTGACGGGAGGTGGGTTTCTTCAAAGGCGTCGATTCAAAATGGTCTGCAGTGGTTAGGGAGTGCGGGGCTACGTTCTGGGGATTAAAGCCTCGAAGAAAACAGAAAACTCCTCATGTCTTAAGGCTCTGTGAAGAGTGCCTCACCATCTGTTAATAAATATCTAAACATAATAGTTTTAATTTCAAAATATGACGTTTCTGATGGAAAGCCCCGAAGCATCGACATCTGTGATTATTGTACTAATTATAATCTTCGCGTTAAATTTCACAAACTTTATTGTTTTTTTCTGGCCTGAACATTTCCAAATCAAAGTGCAAGTAAAACTATAAAGTTTCTCTAGGGCGACTTAAACATCTGAAGACTTGCACAAATAAAACTGGACTTTCTGGTAAAAGTTCTTGCACAGATTTATGTAAGCCAAGACTGTCCATTTCCGTTGAGAACAACCGAATAGCATGTGATGCAAATATTAAACTTAGAAAAGTTTAACTTAATAGGCCTATGTTAACCCCTTTACGGGCCATATATTTGTAACATAATGTAAAATGGACGCATATGTGCGTCACAGCCGGTAAGGGGTTAAAGAGAATGCGTCAATTCTTCGCTTTATTTCAATCGTTCGATCGCTAATATTAGTCTATGTCTCTATGATAAATGATGAATTTCCAACAACAGGACCAAGAAAGCAGTGATGATGAAAGCATAGCTGTTCTAAGGATTTGTGGAGATGATTCGGTTATCTGTCCTGTCGTTCTGCTGGCAACTCTTCATTGGCCTAGCGAGGGTGTACAGCGCCCGAGGGAAAGTGTACTAAGGGCGCCGTCAACTTCCAAAAAATCCTGACAAGCAGAAAATTATCAAAAGATATTCACTTATTGTGCTTAGTTAAGTTACATAGAACCGTCCGCGCTCATGTAACTTAACTGAACGAAATCGGTGATCTTATTGGCTTGTCGGGATTTATCAGAAGTATAAATATATTCTCTCATATTTCCAACAATGGTATAGTTCAAAACACTATCTTGAAAAAATTTGGGGTCGATTCTGGCGCCCCCAATCTCGGCGCCCGGGGGTGGTTGCCCCTCGTCGCTACGCCACTGCTACTCTTATATAGTCTCCGTGATTGCGTTACCGAATGTGTTTCTCTCTCTCAGTTGTCGTGATGGGCGGCTAATGTTCTTAGAGCGTCAAACGATGTTTAGCAGATGATGTCGTAACGATATAACATCAACGACCGGACATAGGGGCCAACCAACTATTGAATCAAACTCTTCGACAGAACCGACAACACGAAAACGATTATTCAACCAGACACACGTCGGCGGCGAGAAAACAAAATCAAAAACCGGACAAGATTTTCTTGCCGTCCACCGCCAAAAAACACGATTGCAGACATTTTATACGCAAATGTGTCTTTTAATGGAAATACACGCAAATATAGCAGATGGAAGCCGTCCGTTCGTCCGCATGTGGTGGAATCAAGTGGAATGATGAGGAAGCTGTAGAAATGAGATAGAAATGAGGCATTAATGCGACGGGGAGGGAAAGGAAAGGCGAACGCTGCGAGCAAGCACCGCTTTCACCCGATTGCATCGTACATCAGCGGATTGCGCGAATATATGTTGATCCTATCCGAGAAGGCGATTGGTAATTAGTATCGATTCAAATCGAAGAGTCTATAACTCTATATCATCGGCGTGTCTTCTAGATGTCTTGCGCGAAATATAGTAACATCGACGATGCTACAGACATAGAATATATGTCTGATCCATCGTTGTTTACGTGCCCAAATTCGCCGTATCATCTTGACTCTCGTGAACGACACAAATTAATTATCTTTATCTGAGTGAAGATAACAGGCTTTAGCTGGAAAAAATATTATCTGAAAAGCGTGGAGTTATGCAGGATTATATTATTATTATTATTATTATTATTATTATTATTATTATTATTATTATTATTATTATTATTAGACGATTTGTGAAGCGCCGTAACATAGCCAACAGCCAAAACCAAAAGCGCTGTACAATCAACACTCAACTATACGATCTATAGCTGGTGAACAAGTACGTTTTTAGTTCTTTGGCGAACGTTTCAGGAGAAGCCCTAATATGGACCCCCGTTTTCCACGACCCACGGAATTGTTCTTTCACGTTTTCTGAATAATTAGGCCTATTGAAATTGTTGATTTATTCTTAGATTTACGTCGTTTAGCAACTTTTTTCTTATTGACGGACTTAGCAATAATAATTGATGGACGTTTTGACCGGTAAATTTGCCTCAGACAGCGACACCTGCTGCAAAAGAAGATCTGGCTGCAAATCCTGTTTGGTCGTTTATAAATAAATAATCTTAAATGTTCTCAAATTAATTGATAAAGAGGACGCCGATGTGAACCGCAGATTGATGAAAGTTGCAGCGGTGAGCCGCGGGATTCGGCAAACTTGCAGTGAAAACTGTAGTCCCCAGTGATATTTCAGTTCTAAAAATAATTGTTAATTTTAATTTTCATTCTTATTTTAGGTCTTAATTTCATTTCTATTTCAGTTATACCCTATTTCAGTTCTAATTTCAGTTCTAAAATAATTTCTTCTAGTTTAAATATTTTAGTTTAATTTCTAATTTTACTTCTAGTAATTGACATCAGGTTTTGTATTGACTGTGGCGGCTCCACCGGAGGGCATGGGAAGGGCCCCCCCCTCTGGCCCCCAGCGGCCCTCTGTTGAGACCCTATACTTAATCCTCCCTAACAACAAATGGTTGCCCCCATGATTAAAGTTGCCACCCACAAATCCTGGAGCCACCACTGTTGGATTCATGCAAAGTATAATATAAAACTTATTCATGACGGCAATTCTGACAGTAAAATCAAAAATTTATAAACTAAACAATATGCATATCTTCAACAATACACGGAATGAAACGATCAACTTGAACGTGACAAAGAGCTGCGTCATATATAAAATAATCCCAAACAGGGCTATTTCCTTTCTTCCAGCCAACAGTTTAGCTAAACTCATCTTGTAACAATTGTTGCAATTAAGATAACGCTGACGTTAAATCAACGAAGCAGGTGTTTTCAGATACAGACTCCGAAATGGTCATGCTGAGGCCCTTTATCTCGTGACTAGCCTGTGATAGCCTGATAGGTCAGTGGTGTCACCCCCTTTTGACTGTATGTGTGGGGTAGGAATGACTGAGAGCAACGGCTGGCATATCACCCTTGGTCAATTGATGCTGAACTTTGGACACACAGAGTGCTAGAGGTGTGCACGGGGACTGACTGTTGTCCCCATCCCTCCCGTTCCCGCAAAGCTTTTCTCCATCCCCACCCCGTCCCCATTGACTTAAAATCCATCCCCACTTCCCCTAATCTCTGTCCCCATCCCCATTTCCGTCCCCGCATTTCTTCCCATCCCCGTCCCCGTACCCGCAACATTCATATTCATTTATTAGTACCCAGTGTGCGATTTTATCCCTGGTGCAGTGGGAGGAGGGGATTTGTCCTTTGTCAGTGGGGATGTAGTTGTGGGGAGATGCAGGTAGGGGATGCAGTTGGACAGTGGGAAATCCCTCGACCCTGTTAGTACCCAACACGAGAGTCAAAAAGTTTTTCAAAAGTTTCTTCTAAACTATACAATAATCATATATGAAAATGGGACACTATTACTAACCTGATATCTTTAGCACACATCATAACCATAGCGTCAGCCAATTCATTTTTCAACGTGTATACCGGAAACTGATAACGGACCCCTATGCCATTCTGCCAGCAGAGACCGTTGAAAAATGAATTGGCTCTTCGTCCATTTTTCTGTAACTAAAATGTTTAATTTATATTAGGCCTAAGCTAAGTGGAGTTTTTTTAATCCACCTAAATCGATGGTGATTGAAACACTAACGTGACAGTGATGGTGGTTTGAAGGAGAGACTGTTTGTGGGCACTGGGCGTTCAAATTTGTTGCTCTGCAATCAAGATTATATTATCTTTTGTTGTCCTGTACATCTAAGGCTCCCCAACAAGCTGAAACCGGCTCTGATGATTCTCCCCTGGTGTGTTTATCAATTACCCTCAAGTTCTCAAATGGCTTTATGGTCTCTACCAACTGCGAACTAACAATGGTGTCGAGAGATCAAAAGATTCAAAACCAATCTTGCCTGGCCTAACAGTTCAATTTAATGGCCTTTTAATTCGAAACTGAAAGGCGTAGGCCTATATGGTTAGTAGCTATGCTAAAATCGGCCGAACGCATTATTATTGAATTGCGAGATTAATCGTCCCCATTCCCGCGGTATTTACGGCATTTTTGAAACCGCATCCGCGGTAATACCGTGAGCCTGGATCCCGCTACCGCGGTACTACCGTCATAACTTTTCCGTCCCCATTAATATTTCGGCAAAATTACAGATTTCAATCCCGCTACCGCGGTAAATCCGCGGATTACCGCGGTGAAACCGCGGTAGCCATTACCGTGCACTCCTCTAACACAGACACACACACTATGGCGCGCCAAATATCACACAACCTAAGCAAATTGACGCCATTTTAAATGATGGGTAGTTAAATTCAGTTCATAAAATATTTCTATTTTAGTTCCAATTTCTATTTTTATTGGGTGATTTCATTTCTATTTCAGTTATCGTTCTTTAAAAAATTCCTAATTTTACTTCTAGTTTTCGTTAACGGATTCCTTTAATTTCAGTTCTAATTTCCGTTACCGTTCAGTAAAATATCACTGGTAGTCCCTAGTCATCATCTATAGTTGCTGGACTGCTTAACCCCACCCTCTCCCGCCCCCGCGTCCTCCCACAGCGTGCTAATCACAAACTGCCGAGGACGTGTGATTCAATTCTGACCTTCCAGCAGGCATTTATAGAAAAATCCTAGGCTTCTGGTATTTCAAGAAACGATGAAAGCACCTGCGTATTAGGCCTAAAGTGTCTGCTTTTGTCTACCTGTATAAGCAGGTGTTGGAAACTGAATTCATGCTGGGCGCTTTATTTGAGCCTGTCGCCTTACGTGTGTCTTTTTGACATTAAAATAGTTATGAGAAGACCTGTTGCGATATGAATCGAGCAGCACAAGAACCACAGGGGAAAAGATTTTGTTAAACTGATCTTCGTAACATTATTCAAACGTAACATTATCCCTTCTTTACCTTTGTCATGCAGTTATGGACTAACTTCCTCGACAAGGAAGCAGTCAAAACCTTCTTCCAAGTGGCCATCTAAGACAAACGGCGTAGCCACGGAGGGGGAGCGGCCCCCTATTCGGATCGGGACCGGTGGTGAGATTCGTCCAAAACTGATGAGTAGTTGGGGTAGGGGTAATATTAAATCGGGGAAAACGCACCAGACAGCAGACTTTGAAGCGTTTGAGACGGCGACCTTTTTTGCTCGTCAAGACTTTTTGGGCAAAAATTGTCGAAGTGACGTCCCCTGTTCTGGAATCCCGGCTACGCCACTGTCGATGACTCACACACAGGCCAAGGAAGACGGACAATGTGCTTTCAGCCTCTCAATGTCGTCGCCTAATAAAGTAATATATAATTATATTCCTAACTCTTATGCCTATGTACAAAATGTCCTAAGAAATCGCCACTATTTCAAAGGTTTGCTCAACGAACGTGTTAAATAAATGGAAATAAATAAAGTAAATGGAATAATCATTATTTATTTAAGTGCTTAATCAAATGCACATTTCCTGCTTTCAATCGCCACAACTTACTTCCGGTTACAAAGGTTTGCTCAACGAACCAACCTCCCACGACCGTTGGAAATTACCTGATTTCAAAATCTGCTAATAATCGGGCATTTTTCAGATGGGGAAAGTGCAAATGCTTCTAAAAAAAATTAGAGGAGGAAATTACCCTCTGAGTTTTGGTATCACGTTACAGTAGCAGACGCTGCTTCCAGTCACCAGGGGAATGGGCGCCCCTGTACTGACCCCTCCCCTCTCCGCCCCAACGCCTTTCAACTCTCCTAACACCATAAACTTTATTGACTCTCTCGCCGAGTCGTTCGTCGTCGACTTGATCGGGTGCCGAATCGTTCGTCGTCGAGTCGTTCAGCGCCGAATCGTTCGGTGCCGAATCGACGTCGCCGAAAGCGTTCTGTCCCCAGCTGCTACGGTACTGAGGGCTTACTTACGGACTTAGGCTACTTATGGTACTATATATTACTAAAGCACGGTATTAATTCACGGGATTTTACTTAGGCTACTCACTTAATTTTTTAGATGAATCCTGACAAAAGCACATGAAAATATGCACAATTAAAAACGATTTCATCTTTCATTAATTCATTTTACAACGAAGACAATCTACAGCGCTGTCGGGCTATTTCTAAGACATACGTAAGGTGACAGGCTTGACGAAAGTGCCCAGCATGAATTCAATTTCCAGCACCTGCTAAAAGACAAAAGCTCTGAATTCAACGACATCAGGTACTAAGGCGTATACCTTTCTCGTCTGCCCTCACCTGAAAGCGCCAATAACAGCGTAAACATCAAACGGATCCAGAATTTAACGCCAGAACAACGCTCTCTCTTCGAACGAAAAGCAGACGCGACCATTACGCTCGGTCGACACCTATAGGCCTACACAAGCTGTCCTCACTGCGCTCGTAGCCTCAAAGTAAGACTACCATCGTGGACTCCGTCGAACGAACTCGCTTCATTCCTAAGCGAACGTACAGAGTCTGTTAATTAATCCACCGCAGAGATTACGATGTCGTCGAAACCGACGAATCGACCAACGATAGACGAGCGAAAGAAACGAAGAGACGACAGCCGTACTTATGTGTCTTGAGTAGGAGTTGAGTGAATGGGCCTGTTGTCCATGGGACGACGGGTTTGGCTGAAGAGTCTTCTTACTGCAGAGCTCAAGTCTTAACGACCGCCTCTGTCGTCGTCGTCGTCGTCGTCGTCGTCGTCGTCTTTAAATTAGCATGCTGTGAGTTTGTTGTTGTCGGCCATGTTTTTCGTTTCTCAGTAAAATTAATGCCTTTTTCAAGACATCAATGATGACGAATGACCGTCCGTTCAGTCAACTGTAGCGCAATATCCATTGCTAGTGAAGCTGATTCAAATTCGTATTTTCAAGAAAGAATGTTTGTTCGATTAATTATTAGTTTTATTGAATATTGTTTTCCAAAATTTTAAGATCAAGTTGATTCGTTAGGCCTAATAGTCTGAATGATAATCTATTTTAGTTCGAAAAGAGGGAGGACAAAAACCATCCGTTCATAATAATCGTATTGCCTATTGAAAGGAACGTAGTACACAGAGGCGTCATTTTTATTTTAACATTTGAAAAAATCTGGAACTAAAAGTCAGCAACTTTTTGGATATTCAATTAAATGCTATGAATGGCCAAATTCTTTTATGGCTGGTGCCCAAGGGTCAGGTGTTTTGAAAAAATTCGTTCATAGGTAGGCCTAATAGAAAACAGATAAGCTGAAATTAAAACAAGATATTTAAAAACATTTCGTAAGTATTAGAAACAAGTTACTTATTGTTTCAGCGTCCTCGCGGACCGTTTCACGCCCACTGGCGGGTCGGATCGTTTCACGCCCTGCACTGGCGGCTCGGATCTGGCAAGTCGGATCGGTCGGATGCAAAGGGCTCTTGTGACAAAATAAATGCTTTTCCAGGGGTGCAAAACAAGGTTTTGTGACGAAAGAAACAAGTAATTTTACTTTTTCCTTTGCAAGTACAGCAAACCCAGTTTCAATCATGCTAACCATTTGCTTGTTTAATGGGACGATTAAGTATAGGGTCCCAACTTGGGGTTCAAGGCTATGCTCACACATTATTTTGGTCAGGTTTCAATGCTAAGTTTGCTTAAAAATCTTGCAATGCGCTCACACATTATTTTGTCGTTGAAAAAATAGAATGAGAGAGAAGAGAGAGAGAGAGAGAGAGAGAGAGAGAGAGAGAGAGAGAGAGAGAAAGAACGAGCGCTGACTGCAGAGGCTGAAGGAGAAGATGGAAAGCGGGAACGACGGCTCTACGTGCAATGTTTAGTCTGTCGGCGGCAGAAATGGCTCCCGAATGAGAAATGAGGGACCATTCGTTGTCTGTCGTCGCTCGATTTTCCTCATAAAAGACTATAATATGTCTACCAAATGAACAGTGGCGGTTCCAGGAATTCTTGGTACGGGGGATGAAAAAATTGTTTGGAAATTGGTTGGGGATGCAAAGTGAAGAATAAAAACAAGAAAAAAGAGAAAAAGGCCATTGTTAGTAGTGTTTTGCTCACTAATTGTTAAAAAACCTTGCCAAAAAAGGCCGACAAGCAAGAAAAAGAAGGTCATTTGCAGTATTTTTCACTAATTTTTAAACTCGCCGGAAAATAGGCTGACAAACAAAAAAGGTCATCCGGAACCCCGGTGGGAGATGCATCCCCAGTCATCAACATGGTGCAACCGCCACTGCAAATGAACGATTTTGGCCTTCTGAATAAACGCTGTAAGTCGATGCAGCTGTTATAAATCGCAGCTATAGTTATAATTTGTTTGTTTATGGTTTCAGTGACAGCATATGCCGCTGTGACGGTCTATCAGGATTATAGTCGGCGTGGTATCTGTAAGGGGAGATAGTGGCATTTCTGGTTACTGCTTTCAGATTTACCTCCCCCCTCCCCCGCCCCCGACTGATCCACTTCAGGCATAGCAAGCAGGAAGCCTCATGCTGTCATCAGTGGCGGCTCCACCGGGGGCCCGTGCCCCCTATTGAGTGCCTGGCCTCCCAGTGGCCTCCTGTTGGGACCCTATATACTTAATGCTGCATACATTAAACAACAAATGGTTGGCCCCCATGATTAGAAGTTGCCACCCAATGCCCCCCCACTTGCCAAATCCTAGAGCCGCCACTGGCTGTCATTAAATGATATTCGACTAACTTATTTAGCATCTTATTTAACATTTATCATTTAGCCTAGCTTATTTAGTATCTTAAACCATTTCAAATAATTAATTACCCCCGCCTCCTCACTGCTTTGACTCAAGCACCGCTCTGATTGTAGTTAAGATTTGCAGTTTCAATTACAGCGACTCTAAAATTATGAATTTAGTCATTTTGGGCTTAAATTGAGGAAATAGAAAGCCGGAGAAAAATATTGTTGACGTTTGACAGAGGAGCAAACATTTTATTTCACCCCGAAGTTTCTAAACTTTGTTCGGTACAGACTTTTTCAGCACTGCATATTTCAGTCACTGCACTCTTTTTGTTTCTGTTAGGCTGTAGCCCGAAGCATTTTCAAATTGACATTAGACATCTTGAGAATGCATATGCACTATATTAGGCCTATAGCCAATAACAGTTGCTTGGCAAATTCTCTGCTATTTTGCCAGTTTAGTTTCAGCTGCGGATATAACATCACAATGTTCAGGCATTCGCTGGTCTAAACCGTAGCTTGTTCGAGCCTATAGAACGTTGCGTCTATTCTCTTAATAATGAAATCCTTTTCTTACAATAATTTCTTCGAAAAGTCGTCTTAATCGAATCCGGAGGAGTATAGGCCTGTTGGATCAGCGCCATCGGTCATCCGTGCTGCTAGACGTCGATCTTTTCAATCATACGGCGACGGCAAAAGACCGCTGAGACAATATACGGCGAAAAAATACAAGTCGTTTTGACAGCGCTGGATAGCAACGGAAACCATGGCAATCAGACTCCAAGACGACGTCACGGCGTCAAGGTGACGTCGACGTCGTTCCACGGGGACGTCATGCGCCGACTGATGGAAATAGAAATGCAAAGAACGACCGCTGATTAGAAATGGAGATTCGAATGAATGAAATACTATCATTTAATGTGGAAGGCCCGGAGGGATCCATACAATTTTCATTCAGCAGTGGCGTAGCCAGGTTTCCGGAATAGGGGGCACATCGACAATTTCAGGTGTTCGGGTGAAAAGTCTTGACGAGCAAAAAATGACGCCGTGTCCATCGCTGCAACTGTCTTGTTAATCGTCATTATCCCCCTGGCTCTGATAAAACAGACAGATTTTAAAATCGTGGATTCGCCAATGTCATTCCCGAAGTGACGATTTAATAAAAACAATTTTGGTCATTTTAATCTATCTGGACTCCAGGGGTGACACCAGACAAGGTCAGCTGAGGGGCTGCTATTAGGATGCAGTATAAAAATTTCCGGACGGAGAAAAAGGCAATTCCTCCTTCCCGGAAACGACCTAGATTAAACCCTGCGTCTGATCACATAAAGTCATTTTCATTTTGTATGTGACCGATAATTAATATTAAGATAAAATAACTATGAAAAAGATGCCATAAAATAAGATTTTACAGCTCAGTACGCCGATGGTTGTATTTAGCGATTCTGACCTTCTCGCATCGGTGTAACCACGGAGGATCGCTCTTCACATTTGGACTGGTCGTCTCAATCGCCCAAAACCGTTGAGAAATGTCCATTGGCCTTGAGTTGTTGGGGAGATGCCGGTGTGCAAAGACGGCCGTTTTACATGTCTTGCTCGTCGGAGACATTTATACCCGAAAATGTCTATATGTGCCGTACCCTATTCCGGAACCCTGACTGCGTCACTGCAGTATCGCATAAGCGAGGCTCGTTTGAAGAGTCAAATCGTGAATGACATGTCCTTTGTTTGCCGGACGTCTAGCAACCCTCAACCCTACACATAGGCCTATATACAACCATTTCCTCACACAGTCCTCTTTTGCAGCTGCAGTCAGTCCATTGTTCGAGCGAATCGACTGCTCGCTTGTCGGAAGCGTCGACAAAGCTTGGATTCAAACAGTCGATTGATTCTTTGTTCGATGGAACATGGTCTAATGGCTTCAGTTGAATCCACGCACACAATGCAGTACCTACTGCAATAAAGCCAGACTCATTCGAAACGTTTTTGTGCAGTGGCGGTTCTAGAGCGACGCTGAGAAAGGGAAACCGTCCAGGCCCGTACGAAGTGGGGGTGCAGAGGACGCAGCTGCACCCCCTGGAAAAATTCAGGGGGTGCAGCGCACCCCCTGGAATCTGCACTCCCTGCACCCCTGGAAAAAGAGTAAATTCCGTGCGTGGACCTTTTTTAGCTGTTCAGGGGTAAAAGAGAGTAAATTCCGCGTGAAGACCTTTATCTTTTCTTTTTTTGCTTTCTCTGGAAGCACGATTACTTTGATTACCTTCTTTTGCTTGTCAGGTTTTTAAAGATACGAATTTGTTGTCTTGAAAAAATCTGAAAATCTGCACACCCTGCTGAAAATTCGTTCCAGTGTGCCTGAAACCGTCGAGTAGTTGGGAGGCGGTATGTACAGTAGTATGAGAATTTGAGAATGAACATAAGAGGTTCAAAGTGCTGGATATTGATACTCGTACATGTTTTGCTTAAAGTTTTAATGTAAGTAAGCAAGACGAAATAGAGCTCCCCGATACCTTGGTGCAGTGCACCAACTTATTCACGAGCGCTCAATAGATCTGGATAAGGCCATAAGATTTCTTGAAAAGAATAGCTTTAATTCGTTTTCTGAAAGTTTGTGGAATGATGGCCAATGGTAAATGCGTCCCCTATTTCCAAATTCTGGATACGCCAATGAGTCTGAAGCAAAAATGGCCTGGTCTCTGACAGTGAATCAAACTAAAGACAGTCACAATGTCTTTTAAAAAGAACAAAATAACGTTACTTTAGCCATTTTGACACTATGACAGTGTACCACAACAGTTAGTGTAATTCAGCATAAGCAAATTTATGCAACGAGATTTTCAACGTCATCTGATTATAGCGGAAACATTCAAAGCCTGTACGCAATAACAGCTGGAAAAATTCTATTTACAGTGATTGTAAAATCTAACAATAATGAAAATCTGTGAAATCATTCAATGAAAGAAAAGAATACTTTAAAAATTATAAAAATGTCACAGAGCTACTAACAATCATAGATGCCAGAACAATTCAATAGGCATTTCAACAAAGTCAAGGTAATTAAACCCTTGAATGATTTTGCACAAATGACATGATACAACTAATAATAATATAACAAGAAAAAGAAACTGTATGTTGATTGTGCATAAATTAGTTTTTGCATAATCATTTAACAAATATAACAAAAATTTCATCATTAAAACACAGCTTTGATTTAATGTAACAAATTCTTCAACTGAATTATGCAAAACCCTGGTAGAAATTAAAAGAGATTTAAGAAGTAACTGTCAAAAGAAATTTCATTTTTTTCGTTTCAACTCCTCAAATCTTCTCGTAAGGTCATCAAAATCTACATCTTCACCACCGACCGAGTTGACTCCGATGCTGTTTACTGGTACGCTAGGCAGGCCTGGAATGTCTGGCAATACTGGAAGGGTAGGTCCAGGTCCAGGTTTGCGTTATGTCACCAGAAGATTTCATCCCACGAGGTGCTGGTGTCGGAAGCTGACTTTTGGCGCCATCCAATGCAGGGGGAAACAAATTACTCGAGCCAGAAGGAGGAACTTACGAAAGAAATGAAAAAGTGAAAATAAAATGTCACTATACACTTATTCTTTTAAACAATTCCAACTATAACTTATACAAATACATCCAAAGCACTATATAAATTCAGAAGATTTTACTCACTTACTTACTTATGCAACATATTAGCATTAATAATTGTGTACTTTTACTGCACAAGTTCTAATACTCAAAGGTATCAACCAGTGATACTCCAAATACATCCACTGACAGAACAGATCAATTTCAGACAAAACAAATGGTCAAATAAATGTCAGAGCACTTTGATAATAATGCACTAGTAATCAGCCCAAAGCACTATAGCAGCCATCAGTCTGAGTTGCAACATACTCAGGCATAAACTATACCAAACTAAAAATGTCTAACTTTTCTAAATTAAAAAAAAAAACCTTGTAATACTCTCTTATAACTAATCAAAGATAAAGTAGCATTTAGAGAAAGGTTCTAGCATTTTCAGAATTTCAGCATTTTCACTTCAACTTGTAATAAACATGATAAACATGAAGGAATCTAATCATCCCATAGCTTACTAATAAGCAGAACTTAATGAAAATACCACAAAGAAACCTCTATAATTACACAATAGTATCTTTGAAACATTCAATTAAACCAAACACATCTTACACTGATTAGGTGATCGCATGACATCATCGTACTGCGGTAACTGAAAAATTCCATTCACAATTAATTATAACTGTTATAAATGCAAACAATACATAAAGCATTGCATAGCAATTACATATAAATAACCTCTGACAACCTTACTAAACTACAGTAAGTAATAATTAAATAAGTAGATTAGCAAAACAACTGAAAACTATTTTCAATCATTAAAATTATTAGAAATTTAAATATTTAATGAATGATCAACACCATCTAAACTATCATATTTTAAATCAGAATGTGTGAGTGTGTACGAGTGTGCTTGCAAGTGTGCGTGAGTGTGTGTAAAAAAATCAGTTTTGAGCAAACTTCATTATCACCGCAAAGCTTATTTAACTGCACAATTTTGACACACTTCCATTATATATCAGTGCATATACACTGGCCAGGGGCACAGATCATGAGGGACTGCTGGGGATTGTTCCACCCAATAATTAGTGAAGAGGTACAGAGCATCATTTATCCCCCAATGTTTTGTGCTCCTTTACTTCTTCAAGATTCTAAAAAGTCTGACAAGCAAAAAGGTCATTACTAGAGTCTAAAACATATTTATGGGTAGTATAGTTTTTTAAAAATATTTTATCCCCTCCCCCTAATGATGGCAGGAATATGCCCCTGACACTGGCTATGGGTTCTCAAAAAACAGTGTAGAGTAGCTCTTGTAAAATAAGAGACACTTACTTGATCATGCATAAAATTTGGTGGATTGCTGGGAAGAGGGGGTGGCCCTGGATTTGGAATCTGATGATAAAATGTTCAAAAGAAACATAACATGTACAACAAATAAAATCCAAAATAACCAAAAAATCAGAATAATACAGCATTAAAAATGTCAACAATATGGTGTGGTAAACTTACTTAGAGCAATTTTTTAGATAGGTCATAAATTTGCTCCAATATGGCCTTTCTGGTATGACAGGCAAGAGTTTGATGTCAATTCACTAACAACTGGCTCACTAACACCAACAATCTTCTAAATGGATTAATATGGTATTATATGCATGCATGCATGCATGTATGTATGTATGTATGTGTATGTATGTCTCTTTACCATTAAACACTTTAGACCACGCATTTGGAATAGCCTTCCCATTTCATTTTTAAAAAACTACCCAACCTAATGAATTTAAAATAAAAGCTAAACAATATATTATATCAGGTAAATGTTAATTATCATTTATGTTACCTAACTGACAATAATTATCTTTATAGAGTATATCTGTTTGCTTTGATGACACCAAATTGTTAATAATTTCAATATAAAATAGCACCAATGATCTATAAGGTCAAAGTAGACAGGATTCATTAATTCAACAAATATTTATATTAAGCAATATTACACAATGTCTTGAATATCAATAATTTCTACAGCATTCAATTATATTTAAAACAACAAAATTATAGCCTGTACCTCAAAATCACAAAAATTGGAATGAGAGGAACTTACACTGTTTGGCAAAACTGGAAATCCTCCAAATGGAGGGCTACCACCCAAACCACCTTTTTCATTGACGGGCATTTTTGGACTAACTCCAGAACTTGTCCCTCCACCAGAGTTACCAATGCTTCCATTACAAGCCCCTCCTCCAAATGGTGAATGCTTCTCGCCACTTGCACCACCTCCATGCCCAGCGGCAAAAGCTCCAGCACTCGCTGCTCCAGCACCAATCATTGCACCACCACTTCCACTACTGCCATATTCACTAATACCACCACCACCACCTCCACCTCCAAAACTACCACTACCACCTACAAAACTACCACCTCCACCTCCAAAACTGCCATTGCCACCTCCAATTCCACCACTTCCAGGCTTTCCATCAAAACCAGGAATATCCAAATCAATTAAACTGACAGCCTCAGGTGGTGGACCCTGTGCATAAATAGATAGTAATTATTAATAACATCATAAGGTAAAATGTTCAAAATGCATTTTTGTGATAATCTAATAACATAAAACCTTGAAACAAGTGAATAATCCAATGAAATGAAAATATTATTATCAATGTTATTGACATATATAATGAAACTTGACTTTCTCACTTATTTCTCTATTTATCATTTGTAAAATGAAACACACAAGTTAAAACTCTCTGGTTCATTTAACTGCACCTATCCTAAAATTTTTACTAAGTTATGGAAATTTCAATTGTCAAGTACTTCACAATAGAGTTCAAAACTCCTCAAAAAATTATAAAATGTCAATAAAATAAAAGCTGAGAGCAATTGAGTTAAGTAGTACCATCATCACCAGCGGATCAGGTTCAAATGGAACATTGTAAGTCTTAGCAATTTCAGCCATGTAGTTCTCGACTAGTCGTTTTGGCGGGGCCGCTACATTCATTCTATGCACTACCTAAAATGCAACAGATGTTAAGAGTAGATCATGTAGGCTACAGCATAGCAAATCAGACAACAGTTCTGATGCACTTGCATTTGGTTCAGACAACTGAGCATAAATTTAATAAGAGAACTGCATGCAATTAACAGACATGTGATGTTAGGATTAGCAATTTCAAAACAACCCCCACAGTTATAAATCTGACATTAATGCCAATCAATCAGCTTGTTGCATTCTGTCGTTTTTGGAACATTTTGCAAATGCCAGCTTCAAACTGGCATCCTAAGACTTAATGGTAGAATCTCTAATTGACTGATTGATAAAATTTCAGTCTGAAAATTCAATAAAAAATTTTAAATAATCAATATATAATCTAGATTCGACATTTTAAATAATCATTTTAATAGATTCATCACATACTTCAAGTTTAACAGAAAAATTATAATTCATATAATAAAATTAGGGAATAATACTGAATCTGAATTAGTACCGGGTACTTCTAAACTGCATCAAAGTGCCACTGTAACATTACATATTCTTGATTCCAACAACATACTTTACCAGTAGACCTTCTGCTGATATCCAGCAGCTTTTGTCTCAGTGGTGGTAAGCAAGGCCGAGTTGCACGTTAAGGAAAAAGCTTATTTGCAGCCTTAATCTGGAATAAAGATTGTAGCTTAAAATGAGACTGTAAAATAAGTCTTCAATTTTGTACAAATAATAAATATGTGATACTTACTTTTTCATTGACATTTTCAAAACCATTGCGAAGACACATGAGAGTGTACTCTTTTCCATACTTCACAGTCAATTGATTTGAAACCTGTTTCAAGAAACTGCTATTAATGCCAGTGATACAGAATTTTTATACGAAACAGTTTCAAATTCTACTAAGAATGGAACATTTATATTGCTCAAATACCCGAAGCAATTCGTCTAAAACAGAGCTCTAAAATCAGCTACCTACAAAAGTTATGCAGATAACTGAACTTGTATAGTCAATAATATTAAACATTTTTGACAGGCAGGCATGGATTTGGCAAGCATCATGACCGTTCAATTGTCCTACGAGAGTTTCTAGTTTCATAACTCAGCTTCCTGTCATGATTGCTAATTGAGCAAATGCCTCAAAGACTTACAGTGCCAGATTGTAATCACAAATTGCCATTTAAAATGTGTTGGCAACTTCAATCACGCAGCTCTCAAATAAATGATCAAATAACACACAAACAACGACTATCTAAGAGTCCCTTAAACAATTTCAATATACAGGCTAATAAGAACCACAAAAGTAAAAACTTCAAAATTCAGGTTTACACACTTCTCGGAGTTCTTGAACATCTCCAGACAGCCGAGGAGTAACCCAGATAATTGTTGCGATCGCTTCTTCAATTCCAGGATCAAGTTCTCTGTATTAAAAACAATTAAGATGAAATCAAGCCAAAGTCAACAGCAACATTCTCATTTTAAAAAATGATCGATCTCCAGCAACTGATTACCAAGTCAATTAATCAAATAAAGTCACAAAACAGAAAGAATTCATAGCTCAGATGTCAAATTAAACTCTGCAACTATTTCTTTTGTTTCATTTGCACCACTGTCACTGCTAAAACAATGATGATACTGCAAGTGCAAAACATACGTCATTTTTTCAATTAATCCAAAACGAGCAAGCAGCAAATCACATAGCAGTTCAACAATTTCCATCGCTTCAACCAAATAATCTTCTCTGATGATGTGTTCTACCTAAAATTCACAGCATCAAATTGGCAAAGTTACTTAATGAACCTCAGTAATTTAGTAATCATGCTGTCTTTTAATCAACTGAAATGTGTAAAGTGAAAATCTGACTTGTGTAGCTTTTTTGTTATTTCTGTTTGATTGGCCAACCATTTACCATACAAACTAGTAGCAATGGCTGGCCAATGCTTTATTGTGAAGTAAATATTTAATATATGATTTTAGACATCAATTTATCATCAGATTTAACTTACACGGATTCTTGCACGATCCTCTTTGCCTGCTACAATGTAATCAGCAATTTCGCGACGTGCCTTCAATGCCATCTCAGCTGAAAAATTTAATTTAAAATTAAATAATTTCATAGCGGCTGAGAGAAGTGCTTCCTTTTAAAACTCAATAAAACCAGAATTGTTTACTTAAATTATTCCAATCATATTCTTGTCACAATCACAGTATTGCAACCTCTGTAACTAAAGCTTTCTGTGACTGAAGCATCACCAAACTAGCTCACTTTAAACTTTTATCCATTCAAGAGTAAACCACTCGATGTCACAGTAATTTAGGCTGAATCCTCAATGTTCAAAAATGATCCTAATTCAATAGTTCTTATAGTTGTGTCAACTGTTGCAGTAACACAAAATACAAACACACACACACACACACACACACACACACATATATATATATATATATATATATATTCCATTACAGAAGCTTGGCTAAAAGAAAAATCTCACTTTTCTTCTTCTCCAGAAGCTTCAAGCGATTGATGCACAATCTAAGGTTGGTCCGAAGTTTCACATAATTTGGCTTGTTTGAAAACATCTTGGTAGACCAAGCACAATCAAACTAGGCCTACAGAAGCAGCAAACCAATTTAACTAGAAGCATCAGGCAATAAACAAAACACTGAGATATCTTCCAATGTTTGCTTCAGATATAAACCTCAAACACTAAGCAATAGTGAAACTAATGCCAACTTGTCTAATAGCATTAACATATTATCAGACAAACACAGCTTAGATTTTTACTGTTACTTCACATGCAAATTAATTTACAGTCAGTATATTACTGCTACATCTAATGTGATGTTTGAGCAATGGTTCTTAATCTGTGGGTAGCGGCCCAAAGGTGGGCCACAAGAGGGAGGGTTATGGGCCACGTTGAAATCTCAAAGACAAAAGAAAAGTTAATTAATCAAATAAAAATATTCCAAATTTTTACGCATTTTATTAGTTTAATAACTTTAGTTCATTGGCATAGCCACAGAAGGGGCTGGACGCCCAGACCCCATTATTCAGGGATCAGTCATGAGATTTGCGCATAAACCTTTGGGAAATTGGTCAAGGGAGATGGAGTAGGTATGATGTAGGTGAATGACAAGAACTCCTTTCTTGACTTTTTTATTTCCCTTTTTGCCTGAACATTTTACCCCACTGTGCCAGTGACTGCTTAATATAGCAGGTGGGCTGAGAAAAAAATTATAATTTCAAATGTGGGCCATGCAGCATAGGGTCTGTATTGGAGAATTTACACAATGGTGAATAACGTTGAGGAGCTTGACCTACAATGACCGTTGACTGGTCTCCAGTGCATCATTATAATGGCACTATAGAAGTTAGTGATTTGATATTACAGCTTCACATGGCATTGCACCATTCCAGGGTCTAGTAAGGTGGCTTCTGCTAATTAGTTTATTTGCTAACAGATATTTACCCATGTTGCTTAAGAAGCAATGCAAAACCAAATCATTCTTATCATCCATGGCTGGAATAATGCCAAATACCAGGCATAGAAATCATCACCATCACAAATGTTCAAACGCCAACAACATCATTAACATCACTAGTCTAATGTTTTACTGCTTCGAGACCACCTTCACTGGCTCTGCATCTCTGAATGGATAATGTTCAAACGATGCTGGCTCACATTCAGAGCTCTGCATGACCCATGCTGCCCAGAGTATTTATCGAGACTGGTGCACCGACCTTCGCTATCTGACAGATGCTCGCAACTATGATCAAGCCACCAAGTCCAGGACACATATTTTCAGCACTTCCTACCAGAGGCTTCTGTAAAACGCTCTTGACTATGGCCTTCACCATGCACACAGCGCTATGTAAATTGACATTAATAACAACAACAATAATAATAATAATAATAATAATAATAATAATAATAATTTTAAATTAGAAAGTTTGAGACCAAAAGCATTACAAGACTGCATGGCTATCACCATTCTGGTCTTGAATAAAATCTTACATTTATCATTTTCATTGGCAATATACCTCGAATTAAGCATAAATGACATAATTATGGGGGTAACTGAAAGTTAACAGTTGTTGACAAGGGGAGGGGCTCAAAAATTGCCCAAAATTTGTTGTCACAATTACTGGACAGCCCCTTTACTAATAAGACACAGTGACTCTCCTCACAAACGGCGTTTAACTACCGTCAACAAAAATTGACGTCAATTTAGTAATAAATCACAACGCAAACTAACTTGTGAAAACATACTGCGTACATTTAAATGCCCACCAACAAAATTGACGCCAATTTAGTAATCAATTACGGCGTAAATTAACCTGTAACTTGTAACTGCCTGTTACAGAGCGTAACTAGACACCGTAAACAAAACCTCGGTTCTCTTCTCTCACTCGAAATGTAAGAATCTTTTACAGTAAACAGCGGATTACTAAGTGTAAATTTAGCAACTGATGAGAGACTCACGATCAGCCAAAACCAAACAAGCACCACTCATCGCCACACTTCCTGCCAGATTCAGTGTTATAATACACGTAGAATCCAGTAAGGAAAAAGCACCCACAGAATGTCTATTATTCAAAACTTTTTGTGCAGTTTCTTAGTATTTCAATATTGCGACTATGTGTATTTACATAATCGAAGGCAGAAAATGAATTTAGCTTGGAGTTTGGAATTCTGTTAATTTGGAGCAAGTATACAAGCATAATTGTAAAATGAACATCCCATTATATCTACATAAATCGGTGTTTTTAAACAAGGTTTGAATGACATAAAATCATAAATGTTAGATTAAAGAAGAACAATTAGTTTAAATTTTTACTAACTATGAAAGCCAGTGGAAGATTATAGGCCTACGATGAAAATAAATGGTAGATCTGTATTAATATTTCCTAGCGGTGACAACATTGACGAAGACATCCGGCAAGAAATATATAACCTTTGGTTTATAATAGCATAGGCCTACAGTAGATATGGTTAATAGATAACTGGACAAATGACGTACTTCTGAGTCCTGATGCATTTCGTCTAGGCCCTATAGACCTACTGCCTATAGCTATAGCCGCTAGCCTACATTAGTAAATAGGGCTACAGTGCTACACATTCTCCTGTGCTAGAAAGTAATGCTTTCTTGATGTTATTCCTACATCTCTTCCAAAGGATTACTTTGATGGGGATCATGGGCCTCAGTAGGCCTAGTTCATTCCAGTGGTTCTCAACTTTTAAAAAATTATTCTATCCCCCTCCCCATGTTGACGCCAGGTTTACGCATCTGTTCAGCGGCTTTGTAGCATCATCCGACCTGCAAAGTTATATATTGTCAACTAAAATTGGATAAAACACTAATCATTTTAATATAAACCGCGTAAATTTCTTAAAACCTAAGCCTACTTGCAACTTAAGGCTTGTGACATTGTGGTATTGGTTAGAAAATGGCACGTTTGAATCTAATTTCGCGCTACCCGCGGTCCATTAGACTGAACCCTGGGTCTCGACCCACGTACAGTTTGGGAAACACTGTAGGCTCTATTAAGTGCCAAATAGGCCTAAGCAGGGGCGTAAGCCTGGCGTCAACATTGGGGGGATAGAATAATTTTTAAAAAGTTGACCCCCAGAAATATAAATATCCCCCCATTTTGGGGGGATATTGCATAGCATGATGGGGACTTTAAAATGCCCATGAAATACGTCTTGACAAGCCAAAAAGAAGGTCATCCTGATATTTTTATATTTTCCCTCTCCAAATACCCTGACAAGCAAAAAAAAGGGCCATCCGAAATGAGAGAATGTGGATTTGGCGTAATTCTGGCATCAACATCATGGGGTAGGGTAGAATTTTTTTACCATATAGCCCAAACATTGGGGGATAATTGATACTCTGTCCCCCGCCAACTAATTATTCTGGAGGACCGTCCCCCGCCGTCCCCCGTGTTTTACGCCCATGGGCCTAAGCTGAAGATTTTGTCTGATTGTTGTTTCAACTTGTTTGTGCTTGAACCCAAACTGTGTCTATTTATTCACATGTCTGGCGTATGCATGGATGGCTGAAGTCAAAATGATCTAGGGCTCTATAGGCCTATGCACTGTATCGAATAGTGCTTTGCTTTAATATGCTAGAGTCGGCTGCAGCGAGTGTTTGTGCGATGGCGCGGGTTTGATTCGACTGAACTGTTTGTTATCTGAGGGGAAATTAGGGCCTACGACCCACAAATAGCTTGAAATTCATCCCTCTAGGCCTAGGTAAATGGCATTTTACCAGAGCATCAAACATATATAAAGAAAATTTTGGAGCACAAAACGACCGTCGTTATTAAACCCATTATCTCTTGTCAGTGGCGTATTTAGGGGTATGCTCCCGATCCATAGCATAGGCCTACCCCTTTGGTCTTCGGCCTTTGGTTCTTCCCTTCGGTTACACCCCAAAATATTTTAAAATTTGTTTGGGGATAGGCCTATTTTCTTCAAAACTTAATTTGTGCAATTAGTAAAAATGTAGTAAAGTGAAGGAAACTTTAAGAAAGTATGCGCTCCATAATTAATAATATAATTATTAATAAACTAAAACTGTATGTTATTGCAGAACATAGAATAGGCCTAAAGTTATTTTTGAACTTCTTAAATTTCAGCATACCCCTTTATGCCTAAGTCTTTCTAAATACTGTGATGACCTCCCGCCGTAGCACTAAAGGGGGGGCTGCACCCTCTGTCCCAGTTCCCCTTCCTCCCTCCTTTGCTCCCTCCGGCAATGTTCGGTCAATGTCCCAAAGTTCGCCCAGTGGATTACCACTGGGTAGAGATCAACTCAAGCAGGTCTAGTTTAGTGTAACACAAGAAGATACAGTTAATGAAGTATTATTATTATTATCATTCATCATTTGCCAACATTCTCCATTCTAATTTATAGTTATTAATAGTTATTAATGTCATTCAGAGTTAAATATAATAAGCAATTGTTATGCAATGCACCATATTAATACGCATATATCGAATTATCAAATCTATCTGTTATGTTTCAACGATGTCTTTTGTTAGCGCAGTGTCTACTATTCAAGATTCCTAACGCCGACGTCTAAAGTCCCTATTAACAGTAACTCTGAACGATTGGTAATCACGCATAAACCATCGTTTAATTTCTCAGTGCCTGCACTCCTCTGACCAACTCCGTGGCATCCGATCTCTCCCCAAATCTGATCCCGCGCTTTCAACCAGTTTTTATACCCGACGCCTACCTGCAGCAGCCACGCTTCCATATCGCACTCGCGCGCGCTCCTAATGCGCGCTACCGAACTCCCCAGTCCCTGGTAGAGATATGTATATATATGTATATCTAATGAATAATCTGGCCTGGTCGTCACAATACGCCAATGATCTCTGTAAAAATAGCCTATCAGTGTTTGTTTTTAGCGCAGAGTGCGATGTTTAGATTTTCTCATAAGCAGGAAACAAATGTGCATTAATTTGAAAAGATAACACGTTTGGAAATCCCACGAATTCTCTAAAATTCAAAGAACTCGTAATTTCAATTCGTCGGAAATTGTGTAGCTCATCCAGTGGCGTAACCAGGATTTCAAGAAGGGCTGGCTTTGGTTTTTGGTTTTGACCGTGACCAGCTTTGGAAAAATCTTCGCAAGCAAAAATCCGTTATCACCTCTAGTTTTTCCAGACAGGCAAAAAAAGTCCTCGGCAAAAAGGTCTTGGTCTCTTAAACCGTTAGGGTCTACATTTTTAGTAAAGGGGAGGAGTTTGACCCACAAAGTCGAGTGACACATTAAAAATGCATAGAAACTCATTAGAAATATTTTATGTTCGGCAACCAACAGATATTCTTTCAACGTGGTTTTTGAAGGATACCAAACCCCCATTAAATAATCTAACTCTTATTATTTAAATACTGAGCTCATCAAATCTGAGTGGATAGTACGTTACATCATAAATCAGCGATTTCTCATATTGTTAGGCTTTTAGGCCTTGTGATTGTCTGATGGGTCTACACGTCTTAACTGTGCATTTGCTGTAGCAACAGTACTGTGTATAGGCAACAGTAGGTTTCCGTAACTATAGGCTATAGGTCGTATCTTTTAAACTCTCAGACGCCTGCACTCCTGCAGCCCAGAAGCTGAATAGTTCCATCGTCGTTTCTTTTTCTCCGTCCAAATCTGAAAAGCGCGTAAAACAACCAGTTAGCACCTTTCAAAGTCCTTCAGCAGTCGTATTTTGTCAAGGACGCGCTCTATGGCGTGCATTTTAATGCATTGAACCTTAACATGGCAATACAAACGCTTGCTCCGCACTTGAAAGTATAGATTATATGGAACATCGACGGAGATGTACAGAGGCGGATCTAGGGGGCAGGGGGTACACATGTCCCCGGGCGCCGAGGTGAGTGGGCGCCAAAATCGGATATTTGGGTAGACTAGACCTAAGTGAAATGCACAATAAAGTAGAAGAAACACGCGTGAGGACCTTTTTTGATTGTCAGCTATGTTAGGGGCGCCAACGTAGGCCTACACTTTGTCCCCGGGCGGCGCGGGCGCCGAATACCCTAGATCCGCCTCTGGAGGTGTAGGAAAATCCCTGATTCAATCCCTTTCCCCGTATATTTGTCAAAATAGTCACTCTGTTGAGCGAATGGGCTTTATGATGCAAAGCGCCAAGAAGAATAAAATGTATATGTAGAGGCCTATATTAATTAAACTGTTATAATTATCATCAATCAAAGTAACAAACAATAAACGCATCAATTTTAACAGTTCACATGAATTAGCCACTGTTCCAAACGTTATTATAGATGCTGTTATTAGATCACCATTAAATCGCACGATTAGGCCTAGCCTATGCCTCCATTAGGATGATTATATGCTGCAGTGGTTATGCAAAACTATTCTCCAAAGAAAGAGATTTCATGTATCGAAGAACAAACAGATATTTTTTCAACGTGGTAGGCCTATTTGAGGAGGATACGACAAGCGGGGGAAATACTTTTAAATAAGTAACTCTTATTATTTAAATAATTAATAATTATTAAATTATTAACTTAATTAATTAAGTTTGCTATAAAAGTTAGTCAACGACAGCATGGAACTTCTTCTTGCTATATGTAGGCCTATAGAGTTGACCAGTGTGGAAAAGTCAGTAAGCAGTTACCAGGAATTCCTCCCTTCTCCCCACAAACATCGCATTGTTAATTCTTCCCAACTACTGTACGATAACTAGAACAGCCGCTCCATGTGGTACATTGTTCTCACCGTGGTCTTCCAATGATCGAATAGTATTGCCTCATTTCCGCTATGTACTGGTTCAACTCGTCTAAGTTCCGGAAGTTCGCAGGACGTTTCGGTGGTTCCACGACTGATGCTGCTGCTGCTGCTGCTGCAGCAGACGACAGCATCTCCCTCACTTCCGAAAGCTCCGCCAGATCAACAGCATCGGCGACCTCGGTGGACAGAAGGACGGAAGGAAGCAGAATGCCGAGAACGAGTAACGGAACGGCGGACATTGTCTTCTTCATGATCGACGGTCAGCGTAATAAATATTTCCGGAACGAGCGTCGATCACTTACTGTAATAATCGTAAAACCCCGTAACAACACACGTAGGCCTATGTAGGCCTATGCAGACAGAACGATCAGTCGAGTAATACGAATAATAATAAAACAAATAATCAAACAAATAATAAGACAAATAATACAAATAATACAAATAATAATAATAATAGTAGTAGTAGTACCTTTTTAATATTTTTACAATTCAAACGAAGCGGTCAACTCGTTCATCTATCGGCCTGACACTCATTCGGTCAACAGCCACGCCACTAAAATTCTCATACACTGCGCCTCGTCCCGTGTTTAATCTAGACTCCTGGACTCCGGGGGTGAACTCAAAAAATCCGTTTGGCTAACAAATCCGGGGCAAATCCTGCTTTGGGGGCTGCTGTTAGTTCATGTAGTATTGCCAAAATTTCCGGGAATTTAAGAAATTTCCGGATGAAGACCATTCAAAATTTTCCCCCGGATATAACCTGCAATTAAACCCTGAATATGCCTGCGCTGTCTTGACTCTGAAATATTGCTGCGAATTGCGTTACCGATTTCTGGCTAGCTGTTACCGTAAGGATCTCTTTAACTTGTGGAACAATCGCTGCCGGTTTTTCCCCCTAAGAAGGCCTAGAATAAACACTGTTTTAGACATTTGACAGAGAATAGATTTCTGAAAGACTTTGTATAGTGTCGTTTCAAATGGCTCATTATTTTTCGTGGCATTTCGAAAGCTCTAAAAAAAATTGAGACAGAATATATTGACAATTCTAGTACGGTTTGACACAGCAAAGATGGGGACACAAGAATATGTGGTTTTAATTTGTTTCATCACTCTTCTGAATTTTTGCATATCTATAGCCTAATGTAGCACTAGTCCTTGCATTGTCCAATTTCAAACAGGCCATGTTGTCCCACCCAATATTTGGCTTGTGGCGCCCTCCATGGCCTACACCCAAAAAAGGGGCTTCTCCGGGGGTAGCGCCCTCCCCGATCAGAGCCTATGGCCCCAAAGGGAGACTTCGCCCCACGTTTAAATTATCATGGTTGGGAGAAGAAGGCGGAAAGGGAAAAGGTTAAAAGAACTGAGGGGCGCGGAAAAAGGGGAAAGTGGATTAAAGATGATGGGTAAATATGAAAGGTGGCAAAAGGTGGGCAAGAGGGTGGGGTAAGGGGAGGGGCAAGGGATAAGGGAACCGAACAAGACGTGCAAAGGAGGGGCAAGGGGAAAGGCGGTGAGGCAAGGGGTGACGACGCAAGGGGAAAATGGGGCAAAGGGGAGGGCAAGGAGTAATGGGGGCAAGGGTTGGAAAGGGGTCGAAGCCTGCGGCTTCGGTGTGTGGGTGCCGCTCATGAAGGCAGAGCCCCACCTTTGACAGACATGTTTCCTAACATTCCAACGTCACAGACATGCACATTGAGAGGCATTCCGAATTCACAGACAACAGTATTTATACGAATAGATCATCAGCAATGAATTATATTATGCGTAGTCATTTAGCAATAACCATACAATACTCATGAGAAAATTCGATTGTCATTTCATATTCAACACAATATTAAAAAATATTCATTTGTAAACTTTCTTTTAAAAAAATGATAAGTCAATGACAAATACTGCATTCTTAATTGTCAAAACTGCAACCGCAAAGGCAAAACTAAGGAAATATAAACTTTAATTATAAAAATGAATGCCAGCATTGCCAGGTTATTTACCGAAATTATGTCTATCCACACTGAGCTGTCACAGAACAATAATTTAATTTACTGTATACTAAGCTGCAAAGATAGTTCCACGAGGTAGACACTAAATATCTAACATCTGCAAATCAAATATTTAGTCTGCTGAAGCTAAAGAAAATGATCTCCATATGTAGGTTGTAACTGTTTCGATAAATGAGATATGTTCTAATTTTAAATTATTGCTACAAAATAAGAATTATTCAGTACAAACCAGGAATTTGACTTTCCAGACAAAAATTCTTCTGTCAGTATTCATGTCATATATATAAAATAGCCCCGTGAAACAAGAGATTAATGATTGGTGACTGCCATCACACAGAAATTAGCTAGCAAACAGATGTACAGTGTACTGAATATGCATGCATCTGCCAATTTCACATTAACATTCCTTAACCTTGTTAGTTGCAGCACAATCAGCAATAAGTATAATTACGGTGGTAATCAGGCGAAGTCTGTAAGCATTTTCCCAAATCATTGCAAGCAGGGATATTTCTAGGATTGTGAATTTGGGAGTGCCGACCTCAATTGGGAGGGGGGGCCCGGAGCTAATTAGTATGCATTTTGTATGCATACCATTGTCACATTACCAAATTTTAGGGGGGTGTCGACCTCAAATTGGGAGGTGTTGGGGGGCTGTTAGGGGTGTCAAAATATTTCTGATTGCAAGTAACCTTTTAAGGGACAACTGAACATGACAGCTGATCTAACATGCACCAAAATCTGTCATAAACTTACATTCAGTGTGAGTTCTTTACTGCACTTCATAAACTGCTTGCTTAAACACTGACAAAATAATGCATGCAAATTGATAACATTGAAAAACCTGTTCACTGAAATTCATTCATCTGTCAACTTCAACACAAATCTGCAATTATGTCGTCTAAGTAACATCATGGCGCTTTTACATCAACTGCTTACAAAATAACTAATAAATGTCTCATTTTGTGGCTTCATTTCCAGATTTAAGGTACAATTATCATTTGAAAATAGCGATGATTCATTCAAATTACAACAATAACATTGACAAATGGATAACAACCAAATAAAAACAGTAATCTGAATGCCAGAGGTGAAGCAAAAGATAAATGCGGTAAAAGTTAACTAAAATCCCGTTAACAATTACTTTAAAGAGCAGAGAAAGGCAGCCACATTAACCAAAAGTCTGTGCTAACTGAGTCCATAGAAACCTAGAGTCTTGGTCCGCCCGAACAAAATGGTCCGTGTTACCAGTGTCTTTGACTTCCCAATCCATGGCTAAATGAAGTTTTGCTGTAGCAATTATTGAACGTTTTTAATTTCACTATTCAGCATGAGTGTCCTCTCAAGTAGCAAACAGCACACAACACATCAGCAACCAAAATCAGCACCTTACAAATAAAATAATTACACTGTTACTGCCTCTATCATAAGTCTCTAAACAGATTCGTACAGGCATGTTTGAAATCATAAAACATATGAAAAATCAATTCTCTAGTTCAGATTATCAATGGCCAATCAACATGAAGAAAAACCCAAATTCTCTGGTTATTTTAATCTGTTTTAAAACTTAAAGATTAGCATACAAAAGCTATAACATAGTTCCTGAATCTGCTGATGTAAAGGAAACAAGGTAAATTCATTACTTAAAACTACTTTTGGCCTAAAAGGAGCCATATTGCAGTTTCTTTGGCTAGGTTTCATTGATAAAGCTATGACATTTATCATCCACTAGTGCAGGCCGCAGGGTTTCTCAAACATTTTGGAACCGCGGCCCACTTCGGCGGTTTTGTAACATGCCGTGACCCTAAATCATAACATGTAATATAAAAAAATGCATTGGGTCATCTGGCGAAAGTTAGTTGAAAAGAATCTTCTGAGTTTTGAATAAATGGCAAAACAAAAGCTGATTCCATTTGAATTAAAATAAAGAAAATATATTAGGCAGAATTATTCATATTTTTGCCAAATAAGACAAAATGAGATAAATAGATTTTGAAATTTCTTAAAAATTATGTTTTTAAGATTCTGCCATGAACATGCCTTTGTTAAGAGTCTTAAAAATCCTCAATATGACAAAATTGCTTACTCGCTAGGTCGCCTACATTGAGGACAGAGATTGCGTATTGTTTTTGGAGTTTCAGAGCAAAATGGTCGGAATACGCTTTCCTTGCGTTATTGCAAAATAAGATTAATTTTAAAAATTACTAGACACTGTAGGCCAAGGTTTCCCCTTTGTAGCATGCTGTGACCCTGCAAACTTGTCAACAAAAATTGGATAAAACACAGTCTTAATCATTTTAATATAAGCTGTAGGCCTATTATCTGTATATGGAAAATTTCATGCATATAAATTTCTTAAAACCTATGCCTACTTTCAACTTTCAAAGCTTGTGAAATTGTGGTATTTGTTAGAAAATGACACTTTTGAATCTAATTTTGCTCTACCCCGCAACCCACTAGACTGAGACCTGCAACCCAATTTTGGTCATGGCCCACAGTTTGGGAAACACTGTGCTAGTGCAACAGCAGAAGAGGCTACAATTCACAGCAGACCAAAACACTGCAAAATATAATTACCACTTAGAGCTAAAGAATTACCATCCATGTAATAAAACCTTAAGCATCAGATCTTTGTAACTATATGCAAAGTAACCGACAATTTAAGGGTTAAGTTACGATAAAAATAAAATATCAGCAGAAATGAGACAATTGTAAAGCTCTTCATCTTGGATGATTGCTCTAGGATAAAAATTTCATAACAGAACCACCACAAACCGAATAACTAAAAATGGAGGATTATGCTAGTTATTTAACAAAATATCCACAAAAACTATTTTTTATCCCATTTTAAAACTACACAGAATATGAGAATATCTTTTTACTACTGAAATCATACACTTATCTGCATATATATAAAACTGCACAACTGTTCAAAGTATATTTAAGAGAATTTACAGCTAAAAAGAGCAGCAATGATACTGGTT
The DNA here is from genome assembly GCA_018105865.1 of Metaphire vulgaris. Classification (NCBI taxonomy): domain Eukaryota; kingdom Metazoa; phylum Annelida; class Clitellata; order Crassiclitellata; family Megascolecidae; genus Metaphire; species Metaphire vulgaris. Next base: position 9,167,477 of record CM030844.1, read on the forward strand.
GTGTGTCACCCATCAGTTGTGCTGTGTGCCAGCTGTAACATGCTTAGGAAATCAAAGCTAACAAATTACCATCAAGTTAAATGAATGACTTCAATCAGTCATTTTCAGCACTGGTTTCTTTGCATAAAACACAGAAATAAAACAAATTACAGTAGAGCAAATTGTGGTCAACTTTGATACAATTAAAGACATGATAAGGCAGATGTAAAGACTATGAATTATAATCGTTTCACATGTTGCATATTAATGGAGTGCATGTACAGTACATGCTAATATAAAACATAAATTCACACAAAATCCACGAGTTATTCTTTTATGATCCTTCAACCTCTAACTACCCCGTTGTCCCCTGTTATCCAATAGTTGCATCCATCCATTACACAGTCCAAGGAAATAAAGGAAGCCACAAAAAACTCTTCAAGAAACTCCCTTACAATATTATTGTAGTCAAAAGGCATCACACTGAACTGGCAGAATCATGACGTCACAAATCAGCAACAACACTTTATAGGCACAAAGAACAACAGAGCAATAACAGAATTTCATCATTATTGACAATGAGCAGAGAACCTCAATCCATAAATGAATAAGAATTCACTGCATAAATGCAACAAAGAAACAGCATTATCACAGACTATACAATTGAGAACTCAATGCTCAGGTTAGACATTAAAATATTCACATGCAAGTCATCTGTTCCACATAACGCTGCACAGATGGACTTTGTTCTTGCCTTCTGGACTTAGAATATCTCGGTTTGATGTAGCACATTTTGTGAAAAAACAATTGCCAATACAGAAATGTAAATTTTCAGTTTTTGAACATGATGATGCAAGGAAAATAAAAACTAATTTATCATCATCATAATCACCACCACCACCATCATTAATCATCAGCATCACGGTTGTCTGCCAGCTAATTGTGGCAATAGCTAAATAGGAAATTTTTTCAATGCATTTTTCCTTTAGCGTCTTTTCAGGTTTGGATGTCCGGTATTTTGATTTGTCTGGTTCTAAATCATCCTAGAATCTTCTGATCCTTTCTACTAAGTTACCTTTAGCCTGATTCGTTGTCTGATATCCTCATTTCTTATCTTCTGCAATCTGCTCACCCCCAATATTTACCAGCACATTTCTGCCACCATTGTTAGTCTTTATTCATCACTTTTTAAGTGTCCACAATGGTACCAGATCATACAGGATCAAAAAAAGTGCTGTGAAACCACAACACTGATTGCCATAAGCAGTTATTCATCAGCAAATATTCTTCAATTAATCAAGTTTACATATAAATCTGACTGTGCACAGACAAACAACAACCAACACTATAGCAGGATGATGCACATTCACTTGACTTCACATGTTGCCTAACAATTCACTGTGTAGGATGTAACCGTCGTCACACTGGGCAGGAACACTGCTTGAAACGACACCAGTACAGACTTCCTCAGGTTCTTTTGCAGAAGATGACCAGTTTGACTGTGCTGACAATGAGACAGGATGTGAATCATCTAGACTGTTTCTAAAATTTGCAGTGTTCTGATCAGAAGACACACGTATGAGACAGTTTCTGATAGGATCAGTTAACGACTTAAAATCCGAGTTGTTATTGCCATTTAACTCCGAGTTTGTGGAAGTTTTATCAGAACAGAGCAGATAAGATGAACTCCGAGATAAATCACTGCTTACGGGCTCTTCAGGTGAAACTGTTTCACTCTGATGATCAAGTTTCTTTTCAGTTCGAGATGCCTGTTGTTCAGCAACACCAGCACAATCGCTGTTGCTTAACAAGACGTTCGTTAAGAACGTCAAGTCAGTGTATCCACTTTCCACAGTGTTTCCAGCAAGGCCGTTACCAGGACCGACACAAGCCGGAATGCTCAAGTGAGGATTCAGCATTTCCACTGCTGTATAACTGGTAATGGTTTCAGACGCAGGTATGGAGATGGCAGCTGGATCAGGAATATTTAGTGGCGACTTGCGTGTTGTGTCAATGTGATGCAAATTAGTATCTGGTGTCAGTCGAATGTAGGCGCATTTATCAGCACTGGCTGTGGTGCACAGTATTACAGGCGTTTGTGAAGACAAACCATCGTTTTGCTGTGGTGCATGACTAGATGGAGAAGAACAAACCCAAACTTCAGGTAGCCTCATTAGCTGAACTTTAGGCACAGGTTGGCCAGAGTTTGCCAAATCGTCTTTCACCTTGTAAGAATCAACAGTGCGAATAACTTTATATCCAGAGCCATCATCTGGATCTTCTACAATAATTTTTTCTGCATAATTATTTCCAGCCATTTCTGGAAGAACATCGCCAGTAGTGCCATCTTCTCGTTGGCCAATCAACGGGGTGACAGCTGAGGCAGTCAAAGTGCCATTAGGCTTGCTCATCAGTGTAGATGTCTGCTGCAAGAGCGTTACATTTGATGTTGTACATGGATCAGCCAGGAGGCAGCGTTCACTGTCACTACTGTGTCGACTGCATCCACTTGGATACTAAAAGTTAAGAAAGCATTATTTAATACTAAAACATATGTTGCAGTTTACAGCATACATTTTGCATCTAATATATGGCTAATAGATGGACCTACAAAGCACTGCATACCTACAAAATAGAAGGAAATAGAGGGCAAGAAAGGCTAATGAAAATATGGCTGGACAACAGCAAAGAAGACCTGGAAACAAAGAACTAAACAATGATAGAAGGATGCAGATTAACACAAGACCAAGCAAAATGGAATTGTTTTGTATCTAACCATGCAGGCTGAAAGTGAAAATGATGATGATATGGCCAATGGGGCTATCACATGACTAGAAACACCAGAGACAGTGTAAACTGTAAAGACAGGACAATTTTTAGGATCTGCTAAGAAGAACATGTATAAGAGAAATAAGAGAAAGCAAACAGGTCAAGAAAATGGATACTTGAAGAAAGTAAAAACAAGAAAAAAAATAAAGGTGTTAGACTAAAAACATCAAGGAGACCCTGGAGTGGATTAGGCTGTTCTGAAGTCAGGTGAAGACAACTACTAAAGACAAATGTTAAGAAGGAGTTATAATGCTTGACCATAAATTAATTGGCAAAATGCATAAATATCAATAATGCCCTTTCATTAAATAACTAACATTTCAGCAAAACCTCTTCCCCTATTGCATAGCAGCCTTAATATCTTCAATTCAGAGTAGATAATGTGTCAGCAAGCACAAACAATAACTATTTATTCTGATAATCCCATCTCTATACTGCCAATAGACTCATAAAAAATGTAAATCATCAAAAATAACCATCTAATTTGAAAGCATTTAAAAATAAATCCTTAAAAAGTTGAAAAAATTAATTAATAAATATTTTTTAAAATCTTTCCGTTTTCTCTGACTATTTTGCTGCTAAAAATTATGTATCAGCAATTTTGTTGGACAACAACACAACAATGAACTTACAGGGTCATAAAGAATCTGCATTTCACTTGATGACTTCATAACCTGAAATACCAAAATAAATAACTGTACACTCTGATCCCAGTCCTGCTGGTGAAATTAACTGGCCTCTAACACAGATGAAGAAAAGAGGAGGAAAGCACCAACACAATGATGTAAATTCTCTAAAGAAAAAAGAGGCAATATATCATTTGGAAATTATTGCACGACAGGAAAATGTCCTGTGTCGGGGCCAGTTCAGCTCAGAATGCATTGTAGGGATGGCATTGGCTTTGATGTCTGTGCACTCATAATAAAATCTGCAAATTTAATCATGCAACAACAAAAATCTTGCAGTCAAGTGAAGCACAGTTACTTAAGGCCAGAAAAATCAATACATGGCATGCATGGAAGTTTTCCAACTTACTCTGCATGTTATATTATATGAGATTGATAATGCATATATAACTATGCACAATGTCACTTAGGTGCTGCAATGCTCCAGTGATTAGCAAGCTGGTCTGCCAGTCATTAGGTCAGCCATTCAGTTCAGTAACAAAACACTTTACCAATTAATTCAAGTCATATATTCATCAGTCACAAGTTTACAGAGATGCCGAGAGTGACGGGGGGGGGGGGGGCAAATGCACAGGGGTCCGGGCCTGTGATGATGAAGTATTAACAATAACCTGAACCCTGAAAAATACTGACAAGCAAAAAAGGCCATCATCGTCACGAGCACAGGGCCCGACAAATATCAGGGGGTCTGGGCCGATCATGTATTAACATCCTGAAAAAGACCAACAAGCAAAAAAGGTCATCGTCAGTTTTTTACACTTGTTAGGGGTCCGTGACTACACTTTGCACCCAGAATTTCTCTCGGTGGGCCTGCAAGTTTACACTGAATCCAATTACAAAAGTCATAAAATTGCTGCTAACAATCAGATAGATTTGCTACTAATTATATATAATGATTACTTTCAAATGAAGAATGATACCTACTTAGCTGAAAACATGAATCAATATTAGAATTAGAATAAAATAGCCAGACTAAAGTTTACCTTTGACACAGGAACACTTTTTGGCAGAACTATTTCAACTCCTCTGGTGAACTTCTTCTCGTATTTGCGACAGCACCTGCAAGCGATCACACAAATATTACGTGACAATATTAATAGCATTCCTCTTTTTGTTTAATTTATAACATTAATTAAAAGGAACATTTAAACATAAGGTAGAGAACAATTATTGATAACTAAGCTGTCCTTTCTCAGTTAGCATTTCCAAAGCTACAAAAAGCATGGGAGTAAGTTTTCAGTACAGATAAAATCTTACTGGCACATTCTGTGAATGGCATGCAATTAATAATTAATATTTTGCCATAAGCCAAAGTCATTTAGAATCCTCCTCCAAGTACAGATATTCAGCTGCAATTGTGAGATTTTCTATTATTCCCTTTTATATACTCAAGCTTTCATTGAACGCCTCTTAGAATGTCTGCACGTTTCTCTAAATGGCATAGAGAACCACTTTCAAGTCTCCAACCTCCTCTCTAGATGGCACAGAGAGCACCTTGTTTTGTTTTATGTCTGCCTGCGCACCTTCAACGTCATTATGAGCCTCTTGCCCATTCCTCAATGCAACTGGAAGATCCCATAAGTCCTTTGTAAGTCTCTTTTATACCGGCATATGGGCATCATCTGGTGAACTAAACTTTTCCTGCACGATAATTGGTTCTTTGTGAATTGCTCCGCAGTCATATCTTCTCTCCCACGACTTGACTTCCTACTGTCAGCTCTTTGCCAGCCACTTATTAGATACATAACTATATATCGTCAATGTAATTTTCAGACTGTACAATCTTGTAATGACCTCACTACAACCCAATTGCAAGTCAAACATAGCAAGAAAGTTTCTGGAAATAAAAACAGCTGCAGCTACATTTCCCATAAATGTAACCCTACTTATTTCTAACCTGTAAATGCCAATAAGACCACAGACAACAATCACAGTGGTTACAACTGCACCTATAGCAATCCCAATGACAGCCCCAGTTGTCTTCCCTAAAACAACAAATAACAGACTTAGAGAAATCTCTTATATAGCAAATGATCGCTAAGAAGCAGACGTTAAAGTCTTTATGAGATCTGCACTTTGCTAGAAAGACAAACTGATTAATCCTTAAAATCGTCGTAACTGAGTACACTCTGTCCAATAGCATATAGTTACAAAATATTAGACGGTTTAAGGGTTAATAGAAATTTCACCGAAACTAAAAATTATAAGTGGCTTTTACCCAACAAATCCTAAATGAGGTGCACTCAGTATCAAAATTTTAACTTCATCAAGTTCAGCCAATGAACATATTAGAACATGACCTGTTACAGAACTTTATACAGAAACCAGACAGAAAGAAAATATCTCTAACTTAATTGCAAAGAGCTCTATATAAGACCTGTTCAGAAACATAAAATTCATTTGTGAAACATTTGAAGACAACATTTCAAAGATTCATCAAAGACCTGAAGTAAACTAGCAATAAATTATTCAGTAATGACTCAGTTTCTAGCAACATCAAGTATTTGGCCAGAACATGCACTTCAATTTCTTTCTGATTCATCATGGATCAAAATTAATCCAGGTCGATAAAGCCTAAATGTATTCAAATGCAATTTAAAATTGTCTTAGAATATAGAATGTTTCCCAATATGCTTATGAGAAAATAGACAAAAGCAATTCTCACATGGTTTTGTAATTTGAACAGTAACTACCACAGATGACTTTGAAAGACCAGCTCTGGAACTGCTTAACATCCAAAGTTGATATGTTGAGCCAAAACTGAGGCCCGTCAAGTTATAGACAAATTGAGTAGCCACAATTGAAACACTCTGATTACTCTCTAAGGGTTTAAAATTAAAGTGATTTAATATTAACAGCACAATAAACTAAAAACTTATAGCAATAATCTAAAGTAAATAAGTTAATAAGTACTGTAATGTAATGTAATGTAACAAAATATTTGTATAGCGCCTCTTCTGAAAGATCACTCAGAAGCGCTACCACAGCAAATTACTGTATAGTGACAAAGAGATAAGTTTAAATCGTTTCAAAAAGAGGGCCATAGAATTAGGAGTTGCTAAGCCACGATACTGGCGTCAAGAGCATTCAAAGGATAGGGCCAACTGATTCAAAACCTAAAACCTATACTGAGAAGACCATTGGTTGTGGACCGAAGACATGGCTACCAGGGATAGAGCTAAGGATGGAGTAGCTCTGAAAAGATGGAGTTAAAGAGAGAGTGCAACCGCTCTGTACAGCATATCATATACACAGGACCAAATGAATAGTAGACATTTCAAATATTTCCATTTATCATAATTTATTTATCAAGATTTGCCAAAATGTTTCATAATTTCAGTATTTGTGCAATAAACCATGAATTTCTAAAGCATAAATCTAAACTCAGACTTAAAACAAAAACCCCTTTGTCTCTATTTGCAATCAAAGTCATGAACCATAGTGCTGTCGCTGCAGACAACAGCTCAACAGTTGAATGAACCCTGAAATCATCCATTTTACCACCACATCATACAGTGAAACATACATGCATGTTAAAATTAATATCTATTGATGAATAATAATTTCAGAAATTTTCTGTAAGCAAATTATTGCAAATTTTTGACTTAAAGTTTCCCTGCTAAATTATCTCAATGTAATGTTGCGAATACACCATACATTTTGTTATTTTAAAATATTGTTTCGATTTTATGCACAGAAAAACATAGATCTGAGTTCTAAGGTTCTGCTGGATCAATATCAAGCTTACTTTGCAAAATATGAATAATCAAAAATATATCCATCGGTTTAATCCTAAATGACCCACGACAGACATAGTAACAACTTAATTTTTAAACTAGCAGTCTTGTATTGATCATATTTGGTCTCAGGTAGGCCCTGGAAAACAGCAAAAACTCCAATAAGCAAATGTCAGACTTCAAAATTTCACACAAATTTGTACAAAATATAATTAATACTGAAATAACACACCTGCACATTTACCACTTTCTCCAACAATGCAGTAAAACAGAATGTATTGATTGACATAACCACATAAAATATCACGACACTTCGGTTTCTCCCATGAGACATATACATGTCCATGGTCAGCATCATGGGGAATAACAGCATCAAAGTTTTCTGGGGGAGGAGAAACTGTTGAACAAAATGCAAAATTACATTGCAATTAAAATAACATTTATAGCAATATCTACATAGTTCCTATGCAAAATACACAGAACAACTTCAAACCTTAAGCAGGCAATGTTAGAAGTGGTGACCGAATGACAGTTTTTCGAGCATGATGGGATACACAAGAAATATAAGAGGTTTTACTTCAGAATATTTGAAAATTAATATTGAAATTTAACTCATTTCCCCAAAATAGCATACAGCAGAGATGGCAATGGGTAACTGGTCAAGTGGGTCACAAAAATACAATGGGTCAATGGTCATGACTCATGTAAGGCAAATTTCTGCATCCACTCTATGGTAATGATGTTACTCTTGATTACCTGTCATGTTGGTCGAATATTTGGGGGATTTTTTGTGGTATTTTACTGTAAGGCATTAAAGTATTTTTATGTTCAAATGATACTCAACTCAACATCAGTTTTGACAAGACTTAACAACTTTGAAAAGATATTATGAACATAGAATTGCCAGAGACTCTTGGGCCATGAGTCACATGGGTCATGTGTCAAAGAGTTCAATGGGTCATGGGCCATTTTGGACCACCCATTGCCATTTCTGGCATATAGAATGCAAACAAAGTTTAGTTCTAGTTATGTATCAGCATTTCTCAAAGAACCAAGGAACCTCACAATGAAAAGGTGGAGATATAAAACGAGGTTCTGAGTCTGAACTATTAAAAACTAATAGCAGAATCCATGTATAATAACTGCCTTCATCATTCTTTAATAGTAAGTTTTTAAAGTGTTAAGAGAACTGCTTAGAAGACTAGAATTCCTAACAGGCAGTAAAGTGATTTTTTTAAAACTAACACTAATAACTAATACCAATTATCTCTTAAACCCCAGTTTTCATTGTGGTATGAATAAGACCAGAATCTCAGAGCACCTCAAATATTTATCAGATCGGGAAATTATGCACGATGGCGAGTTTTCAATGTTACATCAGAAGAATATCAGATTTATAGCCTTAAGCATCCCCATTTCCACTAGAGTTGCAAAACATCAATACAGATGAGCAATATTTTTAATCCTATTACCAGTATCCAAGGCATAGACTGCTGTAGACCATTTAATACCACAGCCAATGCCCAACAAATCAACTGAAATTCCAACTCGTAAAAGCTTTATGTGAGAATCGGATATGTTAAACTGGTGTTGGCGTTTGTCCAATTCCTCCCATTCAATGTCATTCTGCAGTCACATATAACACAATTAACACTTCATAAAATGTATACAACTATACATACACATATATATATATACATACATATATATATATATATATATATAAAATACCAAACAATGATGATGTGGTTTCAACTTTTTTAAATGTTGTGAATTAGTCAAAGATTCTGTACAAATATAAAGTAGTCATAGATTCTGTACAAATAAAACGTAAACAGAATATTAAAATAAAATACTTAAAAAATACTGAGAGCATTTGGCAATATACGCCTCATATAAAATAAATTTGAAACACAAAACAAACCTTGCATTTAACAACATCTGGCAGCTTTGTCTCTGAAGTACACCAAAAAATAACTCTCCTTGTAATATTTTTGTAACCAAAAGAATAATCCCAACGTATGACCGCATATGACAATTCCGTATCAATCTCCACAATGACTTCTCTAACAGGGGAGAGTGTTGGAAAACCTGTAAAAGCCATATGGAGTTTGGATTACCAGTACTAAAGCTTACAACTTATTTACAAAATCTTACAAATAGCAATGAAGCCTTCAGTAGAAAAAGTATAATAGATTCTTAGGTTCTAAATAGTATATCATCTAAGATATATCATTTAAATTTTAAAAAATGAATTACAGAAAAATTAACTACCTAGAACTCTTGATACCACAATCCCCAAATGAAATTCATCACAACTAGACAGACTTCTGAATCTTGATCTCAAACTATGCCTAGAACATAATGTTGATCTCCTTAATATAATAATAATAATAATAATAATAATAATAATAATAATAATCATGAACTGATTATGGTGGAATATCGTACAAGTACTACTAGGACACCTTACAACTAAATCTAGATAACAGTATATCCTACAACGATCAATGTTCTGGATAACTACAAACAAAGAGCAGTTTTAAGTTCTCATTAGAATACTTCTAGTGTCTTTGCCATAGTTGTTGATGGTGGCACTATAGAGAAATGTCATAAACTAGTTGAGGATTTCTAACCAGAAAGTGACTTGATAGCAAAATTTTGGCTAAAAAGACCAGTAAACTTACCTGGAATCCTCAAAACATCTGGCTGCTCAGATGACAAACCCTTTCTGTTCCTAGCCAATATACAAATTTCAGTCTCATTTGGCCCAATCAAAATTTCTTGGCTGGTATTCAAAATTATTCCAGTCAAATTTTGCCAGTTTCCTGAACACCTCATGGATGCAACGTAGTACAATTCTGGCCCACAATGTCTGTTCACTGGAACTGACTGCAAAAACAATTACCGGTACATTCAGAATAAATCAAAGCACATTTCCAAATGAATACCTAACATTTTTCAACCCATCAGTCGGTATTAGTTTATCAGTGAATTAGTAGCTATTTTCATAGCTCAGCATTTTGATCACTTTCATACTATTCAAAATATCAGTAAGTCCAGTACATCTAATTGTAAATTTATAAATTCAAAATATGGTGATTTTATACATTTTAAGTATTATTATCACACCTTACATCAAGCACAACCTAACTAAGTAGAAAATATGAGACGATATCATCTGCAGAAAATCATTCTCTTAGGTTTATCACATAAAAATATATATTATAAGTCTTTCATATAAGAGAAAACATCCTGAAGCAGTTATTGTTCCAATAAATATTTTCTATCACAAGTTATTTACATGTATATATTTTTTCATCTATATAGTATATATATACAAGATAATGATCCACACAATTAATACATTGAATTTTCACACATAGTCGGTTTTAAATCACAAAACTGACCTACTTACTTTCCAGTAAAGTGTTACAGCCCGCTTTAAACCAGTTAAAGATGTCAGGACAAAGCCTCCTGGGTTTACCCTAGGCTGTTCACAGGGAACTACAAGCAATTAAAACTAAACATAAACAAACAAACCTAACAAACTGAAAGCTAATCTGTTGAGCAGAATAGAATATTATATGCATTTACTAGTACTCGATCATCAGCAATAATTACTGCTTTTTAGTTAAAAGTCATCACAAATTTTCAAATGATTGCTCTGTTTGGCTAACTAGAGAATCCGTATGTTTCTGCTAATAGTGACTAGAACCAGGGTATGAACCAGTTTAAACTGTCTCAGTTTCTGCCAGTTTTCACACAAACTGCACAGACAGATAAAGCAAGTAATGCCATAAAGTACAAGTAAAATAAATGTAGTCAATTATGTTAATTATTATGCTATCAGTGTATTTATCCTGATACAATGCCATACTCTATTTGAATTCCTACCCAAAAATTCGTACATAAAAATGACCTTTATCAAAAAGGCAAATTTCCATTTGCAATTTGCAATCATCCGTCAGAATAATAAAAATAATAATAAATAATAATAATAATAATAATAATAATAATAATCTAGCATACTAGAGTTACTATAATCTGCTGAATAAGAACACTGTAGACACATCTAAGAGCCATTGTATATTTCACAAATAAGTTTATCATATGTTGACTCAATGACTTTAAACATCCTGTAGATCTTTAGTAAATGCAATTTTTGTAGTCCAATTGATTTTAAGTCATCTTAAGCAAAATAACTTGCCTGTGGAAGGAGTCCGAAAATTCAAAGTTGTTTGATTGCTCCAGTAACCAACTGGCAATGGTCTGACCTTTACTGTAACAACGTAATTTGTAAAGGGCTTGCAAGGCAGTGTTATCATTGTCTCATTTAACAGCTCCAGGCTAGTGGCAGCCTAGACATTATCACCAAAAGACATGAAGTCAATGAAGAAATTAGAGAAGCAGTATATATACAAATTTGGTTGGTATGTTTCCAACATAAGCAACTTGATCGTCACAAGCAAATGCTATCTATAAATTTGTAGTAAATTCAAGGTCATTATTGAACAAAGCGATAATGACTTGTTAAGTTCTAGCATTACAAGACAGAGGTATAAAACAATAGCACGAATGGAGAACCTTTTCACAACTGAGTTTTCCATATGTATAATATCAGGTCATGTCAGGACTTCATCCTCCAGCTGTGTCCAACTATTGACTTCTCCATGACATCTCTCACTAAAGTTCTCTGTCCTTTACTAATTCTTCCAAAGTCATTCGGTGTCTTCCGTCAGTTTTTCCATTGAGATTCAGTCCTGCCATGTTCCTCTTCCAACCCTTCCACCCATCGTCTTTTCGGTCTTCCTTTAGATCTTCTCCCTCTGGTTTGTAGTTGAAAATTTGTTTTGGGTTTCTTTTTTCTTCCATTCTGAGTATGTGTCCAGTCCATTTCATTCCTCTTTCTGAATATTTTGATGATGCTTGGTCGCAGTGTTCACTCTCTAACTTCTTCATTTGTTATATGTTCTTTGTAACCAATCCTTAGTATCCTTCTAAGCCATTTATATTTTGTTGTTATTATTTTTTTCTCCAATTCTTTTTTATGGTCCAAGATTCACATCCATATTATATTAGTATTACACAAATGTTGAGAATTCTTATTTTTGTTTTCATCCCAATGTCATGTCTTTTGAAAATGTTGGTATGTGGCCCGTTGAAGGTTGATCCTGCCATTGCAATTCTTCGTTTAATCTCCAAGTCTGAGCCTCCTTTTACTTCCAATTCACTTCCCAAGTAAACAAAATTCCTCACTATTTCAATTTCTTTTCCATTGTATATAACTATTGGCCATTCTTTCACTTTCTTTGTAATTGGCACTATTCTAGTTATATTAGTGTTTATTTTAACCCAAATTTTCCACTCTCCATTATTAAGGCCACTATTAATTCACAATCCTTGAAAGGCATTCTGCTATTAGACATGTATCATCAGCATATTCTGCATCATCTATATTTCTTGGCTTTAGAGATGTTCCCAACAGTGCTATGACAAAATGTTCATGGACAAAATGTCATGGACAAATTGTCATGGGTAAAAAATGTCAGCGGACAAAATGTCATAGACAAAATGTAACCCTAACCCTAAACCGTGACATTTTGTCAGTGACATTTTGTCCGCTGACATTTTGTCCCTATGACATTTTGTCTGTGACATTTTGTCCATGACATCTTGTCCAGCCACGGTTCCCAACCCATTCGTGTTTTCAATGTGTCTCATGAAAATATAATGTTGAAGAGTATCAGCGATACAATACATCCTTGTCTAAAGCCTGTTTTGATTTTGAACCACTCAGTCTCTACTCCTTCAATTTTAATACATGCTAAAACAGTGCTGTATAAATTTTCAATTAGCCTGATTATTTTGGCATGAATGCCATATTTCCCCAGGAGTGTCCATGCCCCTTCTTTCCAGATAGAGTCATAAATCGATAAGTCACATGACCAAGACTTCATTAAATTCTAGTTTTTTTCTCAATGAGTTGTCAAAGGACAAAGATTTGGTCATACTCTTCCTTCCTGAATCCACACTGGTTTTCTCTGAGAGTTTCATCCACTGTATCCATTATTCTGTCTAATATGACTCTGGTGAAAACTTTCCCTGGTACACTTAAGAGGATGATTCATCTGGCATTGTTGCATATACTATAATTTGTATATATATATATTTATTTATTTATTTAAAGAATAAAATTAACTGATAATTTGGTGATCATCAACACCAAAATGTTGTCCTAAAAATGTTGTATGCATATACTAAATAAAGGGTAACGACAATTTCCTCACCATATTCCATTCTGATATGTAGGACACAGCATATGTCAGCTGTAGCGGGTCATAATGAAATGTGGATGTTGGAGGATTCCAATGCAAAGTCACTGTAGTTCCATTAACATTGAAGGAATAAGTTACATTTTTAGGTGGATTTGGACACACTATATTGAAATAAACATAGGAATATCTAAACCCCAAGAACAAACTAAATCATAATTAACTTATTATTCCATAGCATGCAATATGACAAATAGCAAATAACATCTACTACATCATGCAATGCATTACACATCTGTGAATAAACTATTTGTTACATTCAGCCAAAGACTTGCATCTATAGTCATCATCGTCGTCGTCATGATCAGCATCATCATCAGCTCAAAGTCTCCTCAGGAACCGTGAGACCAGCAGCTTGGTGAACAATCCTTTTTCAGTTTTCATGCTCTTGTGCCACATGAACCATGTCCCTAAGATTTAATCTGATTCACTCCCTGTCCCTGATATCGTCAAACCATCATCTTCTGGGTCTTCCCTGAGGGCGTTTCCACTATTGCAATATTCAGAATTCATCTCTTTCATGCAATTAGAAGTATGGCCATTCTATTCATTGCATAAAATTAGATGATTGGGCTAGACCCTAAGGTAATACCAAACTATCTAATTCCTGCTCTGACTGAAGCAAATGCAACTATATGATAATAAAATTGCAACCAGCTTACCCTTTGAACTTCAAGAATACTAAGCTGCACATAAATAGGAATAAGACTTTGGTGAACACTCAACTAAAATGACATATGAAGATATCCAGCAGCATTCTAAAATCAAAGCTACTCACCGATATTTGAAGTAGCAATATAGGCAGGGTCAGATGTAACATTCTTGATTTGACTTAGGAGTATGTTGGTGACTTCTATTTGCAAGGTGTAGTTGCGACCCATCTGGAAATTACAGGAGCTGAAATTAACGTTTCCATCATGAGACAAACTGAATCGGTCCTCCAAAACATCACGACGACAGACTCCAGAAAATCTGATAGCAAATAAAGTTAAGCGCCTAAAATTAGTTGTGAATCAAATACAGAATAGAATCTTTGCTCATTTTAAAACTTCTAAAGACCTGGAATGGAATGAATAAAAGATTTGGATCTAGATATTTTAACTATAAGCTTTATAATTATAACATAGAAGCAAAAATTTCTAAAATTTCCAAAGCCATCACAAAGCTCTAGTACAACCTCTTCACTTTTAAAAATACTGAATATGAATCAACTATGTTTTCTGACAGCCTCATTTTCACATTACAGTTTCTTCATCATCATAACTGCTCTCTGCCAACTCATCAGTGGCAATAGGTAGTCATAAAACATTTCCAGGCCTTTTTGTCCACTGCCAGTTTTCTTCCTTCTGCAATTGTCAGTTTTTTCTTTCAGATCTTCTTTTATGTTATACAGTATACCCATTTTTTCTGGGCCTGTCTCTTCCTTTGTTACCTTCCTTGTATGTGTAGAGTGCTTTTTGGAAAGTCTTTAGTCTTCCATCTTATTTACCAGTACAAGTCAACAGGTTACTCTTTTTTCTGATTTTGCCCATGATGGTACTCTTTAGCCAAATCTGCTGCCATATATCTTCACTTCTAAGTTTTTGAAGTCAGCTAACTCCAAGAATTCTTCTTAGGCAGCTCATTCCTGCAACAAGTACCGTAGTCTTTTTTCATCTTCTCTTTTGTGACCCAGGCCTCTGATCCATATAGTATTTGTGGAATGACCATGGTGTCGTAGATTTGGATTTTGGTGCTTATTTTAATTTCTTTATAGTTCCAGATGCTTTTCAGTCTTCCCATTGTTTATAGACCTTTTACTATATTTTGTTTGATGTCTTCTTGGTGAATTCCATTGCCTGTTATTTGTCCTCCTACATAAGTAAAATGGTCTGCAAATCCTAGGGAGGAAATTTTATTACATAAGTTACAGTTATGAGTGCCACACATGTACATCTCATTTAATCAAAAAATCTGTTTAAAATCTGCAAACTGCCTTACAAACTAGGATGATCAGTCCTTCCAAGGTGTGCTTTGGCTTGATATGTTTTGACCTGTTACCATTTACTGGACAGCAAAAAATAACTAATATGAGACTTGTATAATAATAACAACAACAACAACAACAACAACAATAATAATAATAATAATAATAATAATGCATGATATATGTGTGATATCCAAAGAAAAAAGTGTATAAAACAAAAACTTTTCAGAAACAAATGCTTAAAAACTGTGGCATTCATCAAAATTAATGGCAAAGACAGCTGAATGTCTACCCATCAACATGCCAGATAGCAGCTGTAAAGATTCGATCACGCAGAGAGTGACTTCTCTGTTCTTCTGTAGTAGGTATCCAGCTGCAGTTCAATGACTCCCAGTTGAAAACAACACAATGAGTAACATTTGGCTTCAGTGGTCTCCCTAAATGAAATCCACAAGAAAAATGTAAAACTAGGCTCAAAAATAGCAAAAAGCTTCTTCTCTGCCAATACATACACAAAAGATCAAGGTCAACACTGGATAACAGGTTATAACAGATAAAAATATGAGATCACAGATCAAAACAGTACTACACGTTACAACTGGGGTTGGCAAACCGTGGCCTCTAGAAGACATTTCAAATGGTCTGCAAATCCTAGAGAGGAAATTTTATTACATATGTTACAGTTATGAGTGCCACACAAGTACATCTCATTTAATCAAAAAATCTGTTTAAAATCTGCAAACCGCCTTACAAACTAGGGTGATCAGTCCTTCCAAGGTGTGTTTTGGCTTGAAATGTGCAATCACCTCTTGACTTGTTCTCCTGACTGTCCATGAGATCCTCAGCATTTTTCTCCAGCATGTTTTGAATGTGTCAATTTGCCTGCGGTCCTTTTTCAGAAATGTCCAGTTCTCTGAGCCATACATCATTATAGGAAATACCATTGCTTGCACGATATAAGCTTTTGTCTCCTTTTTGAAGTCCTTGCTTTTCCATATTTTCCCAAGTCTTGTCATAGCACTCTTACCAGTTGCAAGCATTGCTTTGTGTCTAGTTCAACATCCCCAGTACAATTCATATTTACTCCTAGATATATAATATCAGTGACCATTTCCATCTCCTGTCCATCCAGTAACCAGTTATCACTCTGTCCTGATGTCATTATTTCAGTCTTTTTAATATTTAATTGTAAACCTGTTTTAGCGCTCTCTTCTTTTACTCTTGTCAGCATCTGTCTCATAGCTCATAGTTACACAATGGAAACTCCTTGATATCAAACCCAGGCTCTCAACATACCTAAACCAGTCAAATGGCTACCAGTATGAGATGATAGAAATAAGTACCGGGCACTGTAGTGTAAAGACCCAAGGTATTTGGCAATACAGTTTCCAGTATATATTGTTTGCAATGGGAAAGAGGTCTGTGGTTCAACTGCTGTACAAGCTCTTGTGGGGACTGGCATGTAATGGCATACACCCTGTGGGCCTGTTCCAACAAAAAAGCTTTTCTTCAATGTTCTCCCTATGCTAATGCAATATATCAGGTCAGGTCAGGTTTTCGTCCTCCAGCTGTGTCCAGCTATTGACTTCTCCATGACATCTCTCCAAAGTTCTCTGTCCTTTGCTATTTCTTCCAAAGTCATTCGGTGTCTTCCATCAGTTTTTCCATTGAGGTTCATCCCTGCCATGTGCAGATCCTCTTCCAAACCGCCCACCCATCGTCTTCTAGGTCTTCCTTTAGATCTTCTCCCCTCTGGTTTGTAGTTGAAAATTCGTTTTGGGTTTCTTATTTCTTCCATTCTAAGTATGTATCAAGTCCATTTCATTCTTCTTTTTCAGATAACTTCCACGATGCTCGGTTGCAGTGTTCTCTCTCTAACTTCTTCATTTGTTATATGTTCTTTGTATCCAATCCTTAGTATTCTTCTTAGCCATTTATTTTCTGTTGCTACTAGTTTTTTTCTCCAATTCTTTTTTTATGGTCCAAGATTCACATCCATAAATTAGTATTGGTATTACACAAGTGTTGAGAGTTTTGTTTTCATCCCAATGTCATGTCTTTTGAAAATATTGGTGTGTAGCCTGTTGAAGGTTGATCCTGCCAATGCTATTCTTCGTTTAATCTCCAAGTCAATGCAATATATATATATATATATATATATATATATATATATATAAACTATGGCTTCAACAATAAAGACAATAAAGATAAAGTTCAAATGGTAAATTCTTGAGTCCCTTAATCCTTTTGCCACAGCAATCCAATCCATATAACCAAAATACTATGAAGTCCAAATATCAGCATTATGGGGGTAAAAGAGTAGATGGGTATTTGTTGCTTAAATCTCTCATTGTTCATATTATCTTATTATGAGTGTTTCTTTTAAAATGGCAGCAGAGGACCTCATAATTTTTTACCTCCAAATACCTTTAACTCTGGGCAAATCAAACACAGACTACTGTTATAAATTATATAAATTATACTGATTTTCAGTCAGGATATTTAATTTTGGCCACAAACAAAGTTGATGAAAATATTGGTCCTACAGATGTGAAGTTAGTGAACTGTTGAGCCATAATAATATAAACAAAATTGTGCAGCATTAAAATTCCATCAACAAAAATCATCAAAATGAAGATAGATGACTACAATAACGAAACTCGTAAAAACATTCATAACACATAATGACGAAGACTTGTTAACAACTTACTTACGACAGCGACAAATTGCTGTGCATGCCCAAGTGACATATTAGGCAACAGAATGCACACATAAGTACCAAAGAGGTCCAACGTTGCATTAGAGATTTGCAACTGGGCAGTTTGAGGTGTTAACTGATGAACAAATGCTGATCCATAAACAATCCCACCATGCTTGAAACCTAATAGACTGGAATTTTCTGTTCCATTAAATTGATCAGTAAGTGTGCAATTTAAAACAATCGTGTCTCCTTCCTCAAACACTGGATCGTTTGGTGTCACTTCTGCAAAGTATCAAATATAAAGCAGTTAGTAAATGGTTTAACTTATTAACAAAATATTCAACAAATTTCTTACTCCAATTATATAAACACATCCTAATTCATTGTGCACATATCAGAATAATGACCATTCTCAACTTTATTATTGCACAGGATATCCAGAGGATCAGCTACACCACTAATAAGACTTACCACTCATGTAATGAAATATGTTAAGCACTGCATTTAGCACAACATGGACAATGACTCTGAGGTACTGAAACAGCAACAGTACATCATTAAGTACTGGCAGAGCAACATGGCTCAGTGCCCCTTAGCAACAAGAAAGGAAGCCCACAGAGAATTGTGTGAGGACATTATGGAATGGTGTGAAAGCTGTCTGCAAGAACCAAGCCACTGTGAGGATATAATCCATGCCTTACATCTCTGGAAACAATGAAAATTACTGCATACTATTTTCAACAGTTACATGCAACAATGTTTTAACAACACAGATTTTTAGAATGAGCATTAAATAAACATAATAAATAGTAGTTTTTAATACATAATTACAAGGTAGCAATTTTCATCCATCCATTTCATACTAATTTATTTTTAGTTGGTGGCTAAAGTTTGTAGTTTGTTACCTGTGACACATGATTTACCATCACATGTGCCACACACAAGTCCATAACCCTGTCATACATTAACAACCTTCAATGCAAAATCAATAGGCAGACACTAATTATTGTGGACAGAAAACCTACCAATGGCTGGTCTTTGTATGGTAACCACCAAATATCTATACATCAAAGTCAATAAAATGTGCTGTCATAAGCAGCATTGAACAATTGCAAACTAACCTTTCACATTGCAAATGGTAGATTCATTTACAAAATTAGTATACAAATGTGATTGATTTTATAGGTTAGGCTGGCGGCTACATTGTTGTATGAAATGCCAATAATTTTTCTCTTGCAGTCTATGTAGAATTATTGATTAATAAAAAAAAAGGAGACAGAAAAAGCTAATATGCATGATTTGCAATGCCTTGTTTCAAGTATAATTCTGTCAGAAATATGGTATCAAATACTCAGCAAATTATGGAAGAGACAATTTAAGGACTTTAGTGAAGGACCTATATCAATAAAAAGCTGCATCAAATACCATATATACTGTAAATGTGGAAAACTTACCAGCAACTGTGGATTTCAAAACTGAAACATCAGCTAAGTGCTCACACAAGACAAAACTCAACAGGAAACAACTCCGTAGATACATGCTGAAGACATATCACGGCCTAATCCATGACATAACAACAATCATTCCTATAAATGTAAGACACATGAAACTATAAGATGCTTCAGACGTTATGCAAAATGTTTATTTTTGTGAGTTATGTCATATAATAACCATGCCTTGGTTTTTTGAGACACAATGTGTAATGAATCATAATAATGCAATGGACATCAATCCACTTTAGCATTATAAAAAAAGTAAAATTATGAGCAAAATTCAAGCCGGTATGAAACAGACCAAGATCCAGATTTAAAATCAACTTTATACAAAATTCTGCAAAAGGCTTAGAAATGGTATGATGATATAAATGAATGGTGTGAAATTAGTCTACAAGAACTGAGTAACAGCTTTTATCACATAAAACTGAGAGCAAACAGTAGATATCAAACACTAACTTGGTCAACATTCCATATTACACAGCATAAAAATTATTACAAAATGCCCCAATTAGGCTTATCGCGTAAGCTATTCCGTGACGTCATGCATCTAATTAAAATAAATAGGTCAAGTTGTGCTCAGCTGTTTATGCAAATGTGGTCAGCGAGAGCTAGTGGGCATGGCGTCAAGCACTGCAAGCAGAGCGTTTTTCGAAATAAAGCTGTTAGAATCAGACATTCCAGGAACAAAACTTCGCCGTAGTGAAGTTACAAGCAATTCAGTTGTTGAATTAAAACGTTGGCTAGAGTGCAGACAGGGCCGGACTAAGGTCCGAGTGGGCCGGGGGGCTGAGAAAAAAAGGCCGTCGCCTATACTGGAAAATCTCAATTTCTGACAAGCAAAAAGGTTATCTCCCTTCCAAATCGTGCTGACAAGCAAAAACAGGTTATCTCGAAAATCGGTGGGCCTATTTTCATGATGGGCCGGGAGGCTACAGACCCCTCAGCCCCTGCCTTGAGTGCAGAGCATTGTTAACGACCGGGAAAAGGATGAACTTGTGCATAGGTGACGTCTAATATAGCGTTAAGTAAAATGTAGTCATGCCGCTTTTTTCATCATCTTAATTTGTCTGTATATATATATATATATGTGTGTGTGTGTGTGTGTGTTATAATTTTTAAAAAATTTCTTGTTAGCTCTTCACCCTAGTCAGAATAAATTAACTAGTTTTAGAGATTTTTAGTAGTCGACGACCCACGAGTACGAGTGAAACTGCAGTGATATCATGTAGGATGGTTAAGTGTTTGGCTAGGGGCTGTTTATTAATTATGTCATTATGTCAACAATTTTTGGGCAATTTTTGACCCCCTCCCCTCTTGTCACCAACTGTCAACTTTCACTTACCCCCATAATTACATGAAAACTTTTGACCCCCCCAAGATCAATGACAGGTCCCAATAAAAAGGTTATTTTAAAAGGTCAAAAAGGTTATTTTTTGTGGTGATGATCATTTTTTCCTTTTTTTCTCATCGAGTGTCAAAATGTTGTGGTGATGAACTTTTATGCCATGTTTATTTCCATTGTAATAAGTAGTATTTCATGAAATTTCCTATTTTTGATTATTTGTAAAAAGTGAAATTGTTGACGTCAACTTCTCTTGACCCCTCCCCCTGTCAACAACTGTCACTTTTTCAAACTCCCTCCCCCTAAATTGTTGACGTAATCAATGGACAGCCCCTAGTAGACATCATACTTTAACAGTTACTGAACGTATGCCCTGTTCCCCGTTCATGAAAAATGCAATTTGACGGTAGGATTGTATGATGTGTGGAGTTGGCTGGTACAGGATCCGGATTCATCTGAGTTGGCCCAGTTGGATCTAAGAAGTGCTTGTTGCAAATGTATGTCCATTTGGTAATGTTCCCGATAGCAAAATTCTCTCATCGACATGCTACAACCCACCTCTCTGCTTTTTGCTCTGTGCCTCTGTCAGTCGACAGACCGGGGAACTGTATAAAACGAACGCCTTCTTTCAAACAAATTTCATTTTCCTATTGTAATTTGCACATGTTCCGTAACAACAGTGTTTGATGGGCATACTTAATTTTATCGTGGAACAAATTAAACTTTAAGAAATCTATTTAGTAATTCACACAATTCCGCTTGAATTCAGTTATCTAATGACCACATTTGCATATGCATGAGCAGTGCGCGTGACCTACTTTAGGACCGATTCTAATTTTAGTTCCGCAATAAGCCTAATAGAGAGGGCACAATGACAAAGCAAAACAATCCAGTGCATCCCCACTAAGATCAGAATTTAATATGGCTATTAGCAAGGAACACAGTAGTTACCAGAAGCATAAATGGGGGACATTATACCCCTACTTTCAGTTTTTAGCTTTTAAAATTAACTGCTCTATTCTTCACTAACATTAGGCCTAAAGCCAATCCTTAAAATTCTGACAGTGAGGTATATTTGAAATTACATCAATTAGTAAGAATAGCCTGTCATAAAAATGTACAATTACAAGAAATGATGACCACAACAACAATATAAAAACAACATGCAAGACGCTAACTAAAATATACAGTATACCGATACTTGCAGATAGGTTGATCTCACAGATATAGGTCCACGCCGTTTTTTAAACAAAAATTACGTAATTTGCCATGACAGGCATATAAGTTGACAAGGAAATTTTAGGGCTGAAGGTATTTGTTGTTCCCACCCCTCTGGAGTCAAAGTCCTTGATGGTCGGCTGTGCAGGGGAGACGGCCAAGCTAGTATACATGCCTTAATCACTCTGTGATGATCCTCTATTAGTTTATTTGACTAAGAGGGTACCGGTATTATTTAGCATGATTTAAACTGGCTTAGGAGGCATTACAGCCTGTGTGAAAGCCATTTGGGGTGATAGAGGGGCTTGAACCAGAGGCTTGAACCAGCTCTGTCAGCCTACTGCTGCAGTGGCCTACTGCTGCATCACCAGCTTACTGCTCAGGGCGTAACCCACTCTGCCATCTTCCACCCCCTAGTAGTCCATGTCCCAACTCCCAAGCCGTGAGCGCCTGAGCGGACCTGGGCCTTAGTCATAACTGTCTGAACTATGGTCTGCTAGACAGCCCAACAAAAGAATAGGTGATCCTGGGATATGTATGATTTTCCACAAACACCAACTGGTCAAAGGCATCTGTTTCCTTGCAGTTCCAGTCCCACATTGACAGAGAAGCAATGGTAAAATTTTATACTTTGTATAATTTGGTGTGCAAGGAGAGTGAGGAACGTCAGATATGGCGATCAAGCGCCTTCAAACCGCTTCCAATCCCAATCAGATTGCCAACAATGCTCTACATGACTTTCCTGGAATCCCAACTGTATTTATATTTTTCAACTTATCTTAATATGAGGAAAGGGCAAAAAACAGTGGCCTAACAGCAATATGGTCCACATGGTTCAGAGCTAGAGCCAATACTACCCCTCCACACCCTCAGAGTCCAAAGAGCCCCTTCCACTCAGGCTCAATTTCTGCACAAAATTATCAGCTCTGGGCAGTGTGCCTAAGTGACAAAAATCTGAAAATATCAATATAATCAATATGCCATTCATATGGCTGTTGTGCAAGGTATTCTGCAATTGAATGGCTTGTAGGCATATAGGAGGATGGTCTAGAAATATAATAATTTTTCTCCATCAATCACAGCACCCTACTCTAGTTTCTAATACAGTCGGATCAACTAATTTTATAGTCAATAAGTTCTGCTGTTTATATTTAGACGGTAAAATCACAAAAATCAATATATTGTTCACTGAATGTAAGACATTGTGCTGCAGAATAGCCTATGGGCTTACAAGAGGATAGTCTAGAAATGTAATATCCCCCCTTCAATTATGGAACCTACTCGACTAACTAGTAAATAATAATTCCAGCCTTTTATATCTAGGCAATAAAATCAAAAAAAGCAATCAAACCAGTACATTATTCATATGACTGTGCATAGACTGTCACCCATTTGCCCGGCCGGATACCCTGGATTTGACCAGGATCTTAAATGATTTTGATTTGGTATGCCATTGGCTGATTCTCCTGTGCATTATGAAGTGGCACTATAGAAGTTTAGGATTATATATTGTTCAGCCAGATACATTATCAGACTGTGTGAGCGTACAGTATGGGAGATTAGAAAGTGCCTAAGTATATACAGGTATATACAGTAGTTATCAAAGTGGCATACATGAGGACTTTTGAATATCTGTCACAGGAGTTACTGCTGTCAATGTTATCTGCAATACTTGGAACTGCCAGACATATCCAACCTTCCATTTCAAACAAGAGACCAATGATGAATCGTCTGTATATTGAAACACAATATCTTCCATACTTCAGAATACTTCACAAAAAGCTGTCCATGCATTGGAAAACTGTCACAAGCCAAGATAAATGCATAGTGCATACACTTCATAAACTAGCCCACAAACATTTCAATATTTTACAAGAAGATCTTTGTTTTGTTTCAGTGGTCTGTGGACTGGCAGATGCTTTTCAATTTGATAAATGTTCTGTAATGCATGTTGGGAAGTCTAATAATGGTAATGAATATTCTTTAGGGGAAGGTTCTAACCACAACAGAAAAAGAAAGAGACTTGGGGATAATCACCCATTAAGAATCCATCTCACCAATGCATGGAGGCAGCAAAAAGGAAACCAAATGTTGGGAATGGTGAAAAGGACAATTGTGAGTCGTGACAAAGAGATAATCATTAAACTTTATAAGTCATTAGTAAGGCCTCATCTAGAATACTGTGTTCAGGCTTGGAATCCATTCTTGAAAAAGATATAGAACTTTTAGAAAAAGTGCAAAGAACAACTAAGATGGTCAACCAAATTTAAGTAAAAAAAGACTTCAATATTGTGGACTGACAACATTAGAAAGGAGAAGAGAGAGAGGGGATTGATAGAAACATACAAAATAATGACTGGGAAAGTAGATGTGCCATATGATCGATTCTTTACATTGGCACACTATAGCAGCACAAGAGGCCACAAGTGCAAAATTGTTTAAGCAGAGGTTGGTCAAGAAAGAAAAACTCAGTGCAACCAGTTGTGGACAAATGGAACAGTTTGGACATTTGACAGTTGAAACAGTAAACGGATTCAAAGGCTATCTAATAAACTAGGTTATTGAATGTAGATGGTTACATCAGTGGTTTTCACACAGGCTTACTTAGCCTTCTAAACCACTTAAAATCACATTATTATTATTATTATAATGGCATCTCTTCTCAGAACCACCTGAGGTAAGTTGCCCAAAAGCAGTTTTACAGCTCTATGATACAAAAAGATACACACTTTCAAGTTCAGTGTAATTCAGCATATTTTGAAGAAAATATCCTTGCAAAAATTCAGGACAAATGGATAAACAGACATCAATGCAAATGTTCAAAAAGAATTGTTAGTTAGTAGTGCCCAGCAATGGATAGGCTTCATTAATATCAGAAACTTTTCTTAGTACAGTATCAGTAGAAAAAATATGCAACAAACATCAGTGAAAGATGACGTGAATGTAAGCATCCAATACCCAATCAAAAACATGAAAAGTCTGTCAAGGAGGGTTTAAACTCACTGAAATCTCAATTTAAATTGCTGTTGACAGTAACAAGTATTATTGTTGAATGAGGCAAAGAGGTTCAAACTCATGACATTGTGTTCAATTAAGTTTAAATCAGTTGGGTTTTCAAAATGAAAATATACCTACTGATCAAGAATTAAATAATCATAGGTGCAAGCCAGTTGTAAAGTTTCACTTACAACAGCAATTCAAACAATGAACCTTCAAACAGTGAACCTACAATCCCATATGAATATTCTATGATTTTACAACTGAGAATTAAGTCAATTAATAAAAAAACAATAACATACTATGGCTCATTGTTAAAATGTTTAATTTCTTGATGGTCAAATGACACAGAAGTGTGTAAGAATGAATAAAAGGTAATGTAGTTCAATATAATTTCCAAAGTAGAACTGATACAGCAACCATACATTTCTGATGTATATGTTACAGTCAAAATGTGTAATTAGTCATTACATGAAATGACTAAAAGTTTCAGTCATTGTGTGTACTGATAATTACCAATAGAGTATAGTCTTCATTTCATCCTTTAACCAGGGACTTCTATATATATATAAGGATAATATATACACTGTAGAAGTGCCTGCTTTAACACAGCCTGAGACCCGGGAAATCGCAGTCTTATAGGATTATATTAGTGAATATAGCTGTCAGTCAAAGTGTGAAATAAATCATAGGAAAAGTTTGTCATTGCATGAAATGACTGGTTATTTTAGCCATTGCATGAAATGATTGACCCTATTGACCATTACACACAATGACTGAAACTTTTAGTCATTTCGAGTAATGACTAAATACACATTTTGACTGTAACATATATATTGTTAACAGTCTCCTTTAAAGCCCATAGAGAGATCAGTTACCACTTAATATCAGTAAACACTTAATTGCTATACTCATCTGCAGTTAGACTTCCCACATCCAAATCATCACCTTGGGACCGGAATTAAAAAACAAAAGTCAGTCTCTACTAGTGCCCAGAAGCCAACATAACCAGTCTAGTGCTGAAAGAGGTTAGAATGAAAATAGAAAAATACAGATAAATATAAAGATACAGAAGCCACAAATGAAGTCGTTTTCTCTATTTGAAATAACTGGTGGTATTACAGAGAACTATACTGTAGATAAAACCAGCACAGCAATAATGTAGCCCACATCTGCCAATGCCTTGCGTAAAACTTTTTCTATTCATTAATTTCACCTATATCAATGAGCAACTAAATTCTACCTGAAATGACAAAATTTACCATTGAACATCCCGTTGGTGCTTTATGTCAAGCAATGGTATGCTCAAAACCAGAAGGATCCAATATTGTTTTGCAGGGTAGCTTAAGAACACTATATTAAAGACAGCACAAATAATAAATGGCACCTGACAACCATAAAAAGCAAAACCTGACTTTCAATTGATCTCAACCAAATCACATAACTAATCCACTGATTCAGTAACTGCAGCAGGACTCAGCTGCCCAAATATGCTCTCCAGTTGGCACCTGATTCCAAAGCATGGTCAATTTTATATTCATATCAGGTTTATCCTCTAAAAATCATTCTACACTGTCCAGTTGGACACATGGTTACACAAATCACATTTATGGCTAACAGCCTTTTATCTCAACTCCTTCTGCTTTCAGAACATCCACTGGCAGCTGAACAACAGCTAAACAGTAAGGCTCACATCAATCTCAATGACCACCATCTTTATAATAATAATAATAATAATAATAATAATAATAATAATAATAATAATAATAATAATCTTTATATTATTATTATTATTATTATTATTATTATTATTATTATTATTATTATTATTATTATTATTATTATTATTACTACTATCATTATTATCACCATTATTATTATTGTTATCATTATTATTTATCATTATCATTATCATTATCATTATCATTATTATCATTATCATTATTATTATTATTATTATTATTATTATTATTATTATTATTATTATCATTATTATCACCATTATTATTATTATTGTTATCATTGTTATCATTGTTATCATTATCATTATCATTATCATTATCATTATCATTATCATTATCATCATCATCATCATCATCATCATCATCATCATCATCATCATCATCATCATCATCATCATCATCATCATCATCATCATCATCATCATCATCATCATCATCATCATCATTTATTATTATCATTATCATTATTATTATTATTATTATTATTATTATTATTATTATTATTATTATTATTATAGCAGGGTTCAGAGTGGTCCAGTAGGTCTGTCCTGTGTAAGAACCACCACATTTCACCCATTATGGTCTTGCTATATAATCTCATTTTTTGCCCTCTTGCACTACTAGTAGGTTTGTTCCTGTATTCTCCTTTGTCTTCTTGTCTTTGCATCTATAAATAACAACACTTACAGTATGCAATATCATAGATTCCTTTCTCAGTTACTCTTTAACGCCCACAATACTTCATTTATAGTCTAATAGCTAAACAAGACCCATCTAGGTATCCTATAGTACTTGGGTTTCTTTAAAAGCATTTACCCGTACACTAGTAGGTACACTAGTAGCCATTACTATTTTCTCATCTAATTCATTCCATCTGTCAAACACTCTGGCACTAAAAAAATATTTGCTTCTAGTCCTAATCCTTAACACACACCCAGATATTGTGAAGACTACATCTGTCAACATATATATATATATATATATATATTTATATATATATATATATATATATATATATATATATCGCAGTGCATCACAAATATACGAAACTTATGGTAACTTATGCCAGATCCTGGGTGTACACCAGATCCTGGATGTCAAATGGTCAAATGGTAACACTTCATTCTGAAGGAGAAAATGTACAAACATTCTGGTCAAACCAAACTTGGCCCTTCTGTAAGCTAGTGTTGACTCAGACTATTCAGCCATGTAGCAAGGATGTCAGAAAACATCCCAGTGAATGCTGCCCTGCACCTCGGATGCCAGATTGAAAGTGGCTACAGACCTTCAGAAGC
This sequence comes from Metaphire vulgaris, assembly GCA_018105865.1. Lineage (NCBI taxonomy): Eukaryota > Metazoa > Annelida > Clitellata > Crassiclitellata > Megascolecidae > Metaphire > Metaphire vulgaris. Next base: position 9,195,800 of record CM030844.1, read on the forward strand.
TTCAAGACACATGCAAGGGAGACCACCATTTATGTGTGGCTGTGTGGCTGAAACAAATATCTGGTGACTGGGGATTACCGGTAACATCTACAGAAGCATATGAAGCTGCACAAGATTGAGAACAGTGGAGGGTGATTGCAAGGGCCACAAATGGCTTTAAGAACTGACGATGATGCATCACAAATACATGGCAGCTGCTTCATTTCAACTTTGGAAATGGGCTGACCCAGTTTTAAACTCTGGGCCAAAAATCATGAATTTCTGCAGCCTAATTAGGTCATGTTTAATGCACAACAGACTCTTCCAAGCACCAGCCACATTCCAGGAATTTATCCTTACAACTAGAAAGATGCTCGCTTCACTTGCAGTGCAGGATAATACTAAACCCCAATCATTGAATTCATGCTGCTGAACAACGTTTCAATGATGTACATACGCCACGTAGCCAAGCTCTGACGCTGCAACGTATGCTTCGCGTGGCCGTTCGCTTCGCGAGGCCGTTCGCTTCGCAAAGCTTTGCATCGCTGTTCGCTTAGCGTCACCGTTCGCTTCGCGAAGCCTAAGGTTCCAGAACGACCAATCAGAATGCTCACCCAGCCAACCAATCAGAACGCTCACAGAGCCAACCAATCAGAACGCTTGAAGGTAACAGAGAGACATACAGAGCAAGGATCTTAATATTATAGATAGGAAAAGGCTTTCCTAGGTCATTGGTTAAACTAACTATTCTAAACCAAGTTTCCAGTTTCCAAGTTGCCTTGGTTTGTCCGAGTTCTTCTATGAGTTAAGCTAGGAGTTTGACGAGTCCTATTTATAAAAGACATGAAATAACTTCAAAAGTAAGTAACCAATAACCAAGGAGGACTGAAGTTAAATTATGGTCAATTTAGGTGGTGCAGTGCAGTGGTGGTAGGATTCATGCCACTCAACCAGAGGGTAACAGGTTTGAATCTGACACTAGCCACTGTGTAGAGACATTGGCTTTTTTTAATCCATATGTCAGTACTGTAATCTAGACTTTTTCAGTAGATATTGTTGTGATTTCATGTCAGTAATCTAATTTTAGCCATTTCTTTTGAAAATGTCTATTCATTATGCTGATTTCATAACATTATCAAGGACACTTGATTTTAATAATAATATAAGATCCTCCAAGTGCTTTCCAGTGGAGGTGCTATATAAATGCCTTGTGTACATCACACTATATCAGTTAATGAACACCATCAAATCAAATCAAACTTAGACTACACAAGAACCTGAAGCTGAAGTTAATATCAATGCTACTCAACTATATTGAGAATAGTCCTATTTGAAAGATAGAAAAAAAGGAGAAAATAAGTACCCTAAGATAATTTATTATAATGGTTTATAGTTGTAATACTAAGCATGACCTAAATGGCAGGTTTCGAACATGGTTCAAAAGAAGTTAGAAAAACTAATCAATATAGGCCTGTGAAAATTTAGACAATTACAAAATACATGAAATGAACCAATGAACCGCATGCTATGGCAACAATGGAGATGATTAACCACATGAATCAGCAAATACAATAATTTTTAGTTCATATTTTGAAAATTTAAAAGCATTACAGACTGTGGCATTTGATAGCTACTGTACCTGCAAAGAATGCAGTAATCACAGTCATAACAAAGACAGCACTGGATGAACTCAATTCCCAGACAAATGGAACTGGTTAAATAATGAAACCAAAGTTGCAATAAAACAGGATTGAAAATCACTTTGGCAGGAGGTCCTAATAATTCCAACAGCTCTGCTGCACACAAAAAACCCACAGGTTTTAACAACTAACAACACAACACTGTCAAGGCAGATGTCCCTGGTCAAGGCCACCATAATGGCAGAACAAATCAGTCCGATATGCAAGCTCAGTTGCTTGGTAAAGCTATCTGTGACAGTTTTACAGTCTTATTGATAAAAGGCAAACATTTTTGATCATTCTCGCCACATCACCAAACCAACATGCTGCAGAAAAATTCAATGAATCAAGTTCCGATATGACGCGCACCAGTCCTTCACTTGGGTTCTGTGCTTTTTGAAATGTAATTATCAAAAATTTTGCATAACCATCTTATAACAAGTTATTGCTAACCACCATGCAAATTTCATCAAAATTGGTCACAAAACAGTTATTTAGTTTAATCTTTCATTATTTATCCATTGATCTTGGATTTTGGACTCTTGCACAGTTAGTTTTGAGAGGGACATGCTAAATCTTCTTCTAATAGTCCAAGGTACATGAATCAGCAATAAAAAAAGGTAGGAACAAAATGGTCACGGATCCCATTGAAATGGCTTTCAAATGACCCTACTATTAGTAAATGGCAAATGTGGGCAGATGGAAAGCACTGCAGATCTATGGCAAACGCCTTGTCACTCAGGTTAACTCAGAGGTTTTGAATCAGTTGGCTCTATCCTTTGGAATGCTCTTGACGCCAGTATGCGTGGCTTAGCAACTCCTAATTCTATGGCCCTCTTTTTGAAACGACTTAAAACTTATCTCTTTGTCAATATACAGTAATTTGCTGTGGAAGCGCTTCTGAGTGATCTTTCAGAAGAGGCGCTATACAAATATTTTGTTACATTACATTTGTTACATTACAACTGCAACCACACCGTCACCATGGATACAGATTCCAGACTTAAGAGCAGGTCACGTAGCTTCAAAGCCTCAACTAGCAATTTAGTCTTGAAAAGGAACCTAAAACAATAAATGACAAAATACCAGAAACTACCTAAACCACAGTCAAACATTGTTTATTCAAAGAAGTGGTCACATCCTAGAGAAGAAAACAACTTAGAGCTACTGTCTCGGTCCTATAACATTAATGTCATAGAAGGCAGTCTAATCTATAGAAGGCTATTAGAGCTCTCATTCAGTTTAAAAACAATACTGAATCACATAACTTAATTAGGATAGGGGTAACGTCCTGACCAGGCACAGATGACTAAATCCAGTGTCAAATGAATGTACCCATATGCCCCAAACTAAAAGTATAGATGATACTCTGCAATACACAAAAGGTCAAGTAGGATTCAAGAAGACGTCACCAGCTGCTGAATGAAATAACTGTCCATCATCAAAATTATTGCAAACTGACTGTTGCTAAATGACAGCTTGCCAGGATGAACCTGCATTTAACAGTGGCTCCATCCTACATAAGACTGGAAACTAGTTATTAGGCTGTGATACCAATCAGATGAATGTCTCAAATATTATTCCTTGACAAGTTATTAATAAACTAGTGACAAACAGCCATGAATACCCAAGGCTGTTTATGAAGAGAGAGAAGCTACCGGTAATTGACTCTGACACACCCACAAATCCTTAAAATAATAGTCAATTAAGCACTGTTTTAAAACCCCACCAGCCTTCATATAACATACCAGAATTTCACATGGCAATAAAATCATTATTGTACTTTCTCAAAAAATATATATTTAGACACTCATAAGTTTATTAAATCATACAAATGAACTCAATGAGAGAAATTCCACAATTTGTCAAGCACAAATAAACAGGTTTTTCAAAAATGAATGAAAAGCCTTAGTTTTCTGGTCACACCCAACAAATTTCACTAGTGCATCTGCAGTAAACATATATCCCACTAAAATAGCAGACGAACATAAGACAGATGGCCCAACTGTAACTATACACACCACGGCAAAAACATAAAATGAACAAAGTTCTTTACTAAAGCAAAATTTAGAAATTTAAATTGCTAAATTATTTTGAGATTTGTATCTATTGAAGACAATAATTGTAACTAAATATATGTGGAACACATTATTCAATGTCCTTGAATGTGAGAGCTTGATCAAGAGAAGAGTGTATGAGAGAGAGAGAGAGAGAGAGAGAGAGAGAGAGAGAGAGAGAGAGAGAGAGAGACAGAGAGACAGACAGACAGACAGACAGACAGACAGACAGACAGACAGACAGACAGACAAAGACAGACAAAGACAGACAGAGACAGACAGAGAGATAGACAGACAGACAGAGACAAATATATATATATATATATGTATATATATATATGTATTTATATATATAAAAGTTTTTTAGTTTGAAACTTCATTTCCAATACCATGCATTACATTTTACAGTGTATAACAAAACATGAAATTATTTTAAAATAACATCTAATTTAGCTAATAAGAATACCGGATAATACATATAATGTAAACAAGGATCCCAAAAGGGAAACATAATTCCCGCCAAGAGGTACCTAGTAACTTAATACTTTACATAGTAATTGATTTCAGTAATGTTTTCAATACATATATTTTTTCAATACATCAATAACATATGATGAGTATACATTTTCCAAGACAAAGTCTCACAAATATCTAAATCTATATAAATATATTACACATTATTTCACACATTTTCTTCAAAATGTGTGCCTTGTATACAGCCAGTCAATCAATCAGTCAATCAATCAAAATCTATAGTATCACTATCATCAAGCCCAGGACATCAGACGATGGCGCACCAAATCCAAATTGAATTAGAGCCAGGTCCAGCCAGGAATGATCAGTCAGAAACGGCAGGAAACAACCAGTCTTGTGTGGATGCATGCACATCATACAAATCAATATATTTTAATTTAATATGCTATTTGTTTGCATTATTCCTTTGAAATAATATTTACATCTACAAATAGGCCTAACGATATATATTACATTTACATAAAATTTGCTTGGTAAAATCATAGCCACAGTTTTCATGACAGACTGAGAATAATAATTATGAAACTTTGGAATGAGGGAAATTCAAGATCTGGAGCTGTGAACCAGAACTTTAGAAACTTTCTTTAAAGTACCACACAACAAACTGTTATGTCCTATTCTCAAAAAAGAAGTCTATTATTTGTATAGTCAGTTTACAGGTCCAAGTTCACTTAAGTAACGTAACACAGTCAAGTGCGTGTAAAAATATTTCTGAATTATTTTTTAACAACTATGTAATACTTACAAGGAGCTCTGACAATGAGCTGAACCGATTGAACCACTCGATCATTGTCATTTCCACTCAACGATCGCTGAATTTAGTCAGTTATCTCGATCAGTGCAAGTCGCCCACAGCGGCACTGAATGAAAAAAGTCTCAATGAAAAATGCACTCATCGCTGGGGTTCATAACGATGTCGGCGACATTATAACAGGTCTAGTTAGGTCTAACCTCTCTCCCCTCCGCTGGAGACGATCATGGCCGTCGACCGACCATTGAAAGCCCAGTAGATCTGAGCAGCTTTAAAGCCTCAAACGCCAAAAACAAGGACGGACGGATTTCAAAAGACGCCATTTTTCGTCACGGCTTATTCCTCTATGCACACGCTCACTCACACACACTTACTCACGCGCATACATACATACACACTATCTCTCTCGCACACACACACACACACACACACACACACAGGCGCGCGCACACTAGACCTGTGCGCCGCCGACGCCACGCCGCCGCCGCCGACGTTTTCATGACGCCGCCGCCGCCGGTAATATAGAATCGGCGCGCCGCCGCCGCCGCCGCCGAGAGAACATCGGCGTGACGCCGGCGTCCCCTTGGTTAAATTATTTTTTCATGTAACCAGAGTAGGCCAACACTGTTGTAATACGTGGAAAAACTGTCTTCACCATATATAGTCAATTAGCTAACTAATTCAAAGTACAATTCAAAGCACACGTTACTTATTTACTTCGCTTCATTCGTCTATCGTCTATCTATTGTTTACATTCTGCAAAATGGCCACGGCAAAGAAAAGCGTTTTCGATGATAATTACGCGAAGACCTAAAATGATGCTACATGTAAAGTGATGCTAAAATTAACTGTGCACAGTTAACTAAACGAGCAGTGAACGCATCATAACTGCATCATAACTGAGAGCGTTTGTTGCTTAAATCCTCTTAGTTTAGTTTAAAATTAATCTTCTTAGTCTGATGTCGGCAGTGCTTTGTTTTCTTAGTTGGCCCATACATTTTTAAAAAGTTTTCATGTATGGTCAATTTCGGATATACATGTATAATGAAGCAATATAATTTGATAAACAGAACCGTAGCTAGGGGCGGGGGCAAGCTGCGCCGGGCGCCGTCTTAGTGGAAGGGGGCACACTAAGTTTTTATACCACCATTATCCACTTTTTACGGCGAAAAATACAGAAAATACAGATAAGTTTAAAAGGTCATCACCGGTTTTGGGGCGGCTAGTCGTGCTAGTTTTGCTATGTCGTGAAAGCTCAGATAGGCATAAAAAGGTCATCACTGGAATTTATGAGCTCAAAATTTGTACCTTGTCCCGAGCGCCGAATAAACTAGCTCTGTTGATAAAATTATCTTAATCTGTATACTTTTATTTTTACTAGTATTATAAGTTTGTAACATTGTTTTCAAATTAACCGGGTGACAAAAGACCTTGAGGATTGAACAAAAAATTGAACAAAGGACACCATGAATGGTGTCCTTTGTCAGAACGTACTGTATTAACCGTTTGTACGCCGCCGACGCCGCCGCCGCCGCCAATAAAGTCCACGCCGCCGCCGCCGATAAAATTGGTTCGGCGCGCCGCCGCCGCCGGTGATAAAGCGGTCACACGCCGCCGCCGACCCTCAGAGCGTCGGCGCACAGGTCTAGCGCACACTCATCATTCGTCAAAACCTCACAAACTCTCACACAGACACACGCAACGCCTGCTAGCGACCTCTGACCGCGTCAGAATTATTATCGTTTAGGAACTTTAGGACCTAATCAGCATCTTCACTTTCTGCCTGTATGTCTAGCTAGATACGAAGCATTTCCACTCTCTATCTTACGTCGATCTGCATCCTTCTGAGTAAGTAAGTAAAGTAAAATCTCGTGTCTTTATATAGCGCCATGAAAGCAGCACAACAGTAGCTACTTATTCTTAGGCAATCCAGCTCCTCTTTGATGTTATCCAATATCCATCCATCTGTTTCTTGGTCTTCATCGTCCTGTCTCCTACTTTGCATGTTTAGGGCAGTGCTTCTTAACCGGGGCTACGTGTACCCTGTGGTACCTGAGGGACGTGGGGGTACGCAGAATGATCCGGAAATAAAGTACGTTTTAAAGACTTTTACTACAATGTAAACTGTCTGTACAGATACTTTAAAAATGCCAACCAATCAGTCAATCAAATCTATAGGCTAAGGGCCATTATATAACGATGCCCAGTGGCGTAGCCAGGATTTTCGGAAGGGGGGTTTTGGTTTTCGGTTTTGACCACGACCATATGCAACTTCGGAAAAATCTTGACATCAAAAAAGGTTATATCCTCTATTTTCTGACAAGCAAAAAAAGGTCGTCATCGTTACATTCTATAGCCAATGGGGTTTTAACCACCAAAATCGCATCCACAAATTTAAAATGCATGGAAACTCATTTAAAATATTTTGTTTTCAACAGCCAAGGGGGGTTTAACCCCCAAAACCCCCGTTGGCTACGCCACTGACGATGCCTGTAAGCATCAGCCGTTGTTATAGAAAATACAATAGGCTTACTAATCATAGAATGGTGACGTTGAACAGGGCAGTTACTGTATGTTCGGCGGGGGTTTATATTCTCAGGTCAATGAGCCAAACTGGAACAGTTTAGCTAGGCCTATGACTTAATATAAGAGTTAATATTTGCTTAATTGGCTCTTCTTGCTAGATCTCATATTTAATAATTTAACCAAGTTGTAGCTGTGCAAGGCAGTAGTTTTAGAAACCGAGTTCAGTGCCTATTATCATGCGCGGTTAACCCCTTAACCGTGTATTTAACTGTAACTCAAAATAAAATGGACAGATATATCCGGGATCTCCAGTTAAGGGGTTAAGCATAGGCCCACCCCATCGCTTCTCTCTGTGCTTTAGTTAATCCCTAGGGGTCGTTGTCAAAAGGATATTTTAAAAAAACAAAGGTAGTCTTCCTGATAATTCTGCATTTTGAAAATTATTAGCTATAAACCGTTGCCATGAACGTACTGTAAATATTATATTTTAGGCAACTGTCTTGTAATTTTATATGTTATTGTTATAGTTCCAAGAAATGAGGCCTGTTATAATTTGACGTTATATGGCAGACGTCAAGGTCACGACTTCTTAACTCAACCATATCAATTTAAAAAATCGATAAATCAATAAATCAAAATCCCAATTCATTTGAAATAAAAAATTATCCCGTGTAAACGAAATATTATTGTGGTCACGAATCTTGTTCATGTTAAGTTGTTAACACAGGGCCCTGTCGAGGGTCGACGTTCCAGTTCGATGACAGCCGGCGTTGGCTAAATCCTTAGGCCTAATTAAGACGATGACGAATGGAAAACAGAAAGTAAAGTAAAAAACGAAATTTCTATAGCGCTGCCCGAAGTTTGGCACAGTGCACCAGCTTATTCACGAGCGCTCAATTTGGGTGAAATCCATAGACCGTAATCCGTAGTCCGTCGTGGTCAAGGTTGTAGATCCAGGTAGGCAGTCGCAGAAAAGTAGGCCTATATTAATGGAGGATCATAACAGGATCTGCGGCGGGTAGATGCAGGTCTGGTGGATAGATTTCGACGGAGAACAAGACCACGAGCTAATTGGCCAAGTCTGAACTTACATTGGCGTAGCTGCGAGGGTGATACGACGGGGCCAAGCCCCCTCTATTCCGATCCTGACTGATCATGAGATTCAATTGTGTAAAACCGAAAAGAAAATTTTTACACCCCCAACACCCCTCCTCCCCAACACCCTCCACCCCAATTTTAGGTCGACGCCCTCCAAAATTTGGTAATGTGACAATGGCATGCATACAAAATGCATACTAATTAGCTCCGGACACCCCCCCAATTTAAGGTCGACACCCCCCAAATTCACAATCCTAGAAATATCCCCGACAGTACGCCTCCTAAACTCTCTTTTCGCTGTCAGTGACGGTTCCACGATGTTGATGACTGGGGATGCATCCCCCACCGGGGTTCCGGATAACCTTTTTTCGCTTGTCAACCTATTTTCCGGTGAGTTTTTAAAAAAATAGTGAAAAATACTGCAAATGACCTTCTTTTTCTTGCTTGTCGGCCTTTTTGGCAAGGTTTCTTAACATTCACTGAGCAAAACACTACTAACAATAACCTTTTTCTCTTTTTTCTTGTTTTTCTTCTTCACACTTTGCATCCCCATCACCAACTTCCCAAAAAATTTCATCCCCCACCAAGAATTCCTGGAACCGCCACTGATCGCTGCGTTTCCCCTGAACCTCTCTGTGGGATCTCACGACGCTTATTTATTAAATTACTAAATACCCTCTTGAATGAAAATCGACCGTTCGAGTAGAGTGGCTAGGCAGGCTTATAGAGTAGTATGTGTCTATCTTGTCTTACATGCCACAATTTCCTGGCTTGGTCTCCATAACGTCTCCATAACGTGAATACGCTGTCTTCTAAGTTCTTAGTCAAATCAACCCCCAACTGGAGCAGCAAAATTATGAATTTCCCGATTGCGCATGCGCCAAGTGCCTGATTTGCATATTCGGTTATCGATCAGCGGCGTGTTCGAGGAACTCCACGCGGTTGACGATCTGTGTGTGTGTGTGTGTGTGTGTGTGTGTGTGTGTGTGTGTGTGTGTGTGTGCGTGCGTGCGTGTCCGCGGCAGTGCGTCGACCAAGAGAAGAATCGATGCCCGCGAGACATTCCAGCCGCAAAAAGACTGGCTGCTGAGCTCCCCTCTGTGCGGCAAGCGACGGCGACCGAACCCGAGCAGCAGGCGACGCGAAGAAGAAGAAAAACGCAGGCGGCTTCTATACGACTGACGATCGAAGGAAATTCTGTGTATTTCACAACAGACGTATATTAACAGTTTTCTTTTCTAATTTCAAGGTAACCATCATTGAGCTTAAAACGATCAGTTTTCTTGCGTTTTATTTTACAAGTTTTACTTTGGCTAATAGTAGCGCTACAGCGCGCTAAATGGCGGGCACCCTGCGTAGAACTTAAATCGATAATGCTTAAGTTGATTGGTTCCTTTAAACGATCAATTATTGGTGATTAGAGCATAGCATTTCTCTCGGTTGTAGAGGAATTTCGCCATGGGCGTCCGGAGGGTGGTGCAAGGGAGTGCAATTGCGCCCCCTGGAAAAATTGGGGAGTTATGAAAAAGTAAAATTACTTGTTTCTTTCGTCACAAGACCCTGTTTTGCACCCCCTGGAAAAATTTCTGCGGAAGCCCATGAATTTCGCTCGAATCATCGAATAATATTGCGAATGGAAGCAAACTTTTTATTTGCTCATCCATATATGACCGCGAGCCAGTCATCGTCGTTGGCATAGGTGGTCAACCGGGTCAGCTGCGGATGGGGTCAATTTCGTGCAGGTTTTGACCCAGTGTGTTCTGGAAGTGGCAATTTTAATTTTAAAAACCACAAATTTTAGCGATTTTGAATTTTTGACCGATGCTTCTGAAATCAAAAGAAATGCAACGATACATAGGCCTATCACTTGCAACGGCACTGTTCTCGCGTACTAGGGTTCAGTGGCGGCTCCACCGGGGGAGGGGCAGGGGGCCCGTGCCCCCTTATTGAGTGCCTGACCCTCCCAGTCCCCCCAGTTGGGACCCTGTACTATACAAATGGTTGGTCCCCATGATTAGAAGTTGCCACCCCAACGGCCCCCCACTTGCCAAATCCTAGAGCCGCCACTGCTAGGGTTAAGTAGTAGGCATCACATTTCCGTACAGATTCACGACCAATGACTTTTGAAAGAAAGTAATGGTTAAAGTAAGTAAGTAAGTAAGTAAGTAAAACGAAATTTCTATAGAACTGCCCGAAAGTTTGGCGTATAGTGCACCAGCTAATTCACGAGCGCTCAATCAGGGTGAAATCCACAGTCCGTAATCCGTAGTCCGTGGTGGTCAAGGTTGTAGATCCAGGTAGGCAGTCCGCAGCAAAGTATATGTCTATTGAGAATGATAATGAGATGTGCTGTGGATAGAATGCAGGCCTATAGTAAGCTAGAGTAAGGTTAAAGTATGGCGGATCTCAACCCCGAGCCTTAAGCTGCTGCTGCTGCCATGAAAGTTAGAACTCCAGGATGATAAGTTTCATAGGTCTTTGTTGTTTCAGTAGTCAAGGCAACTATCCACCTAAGGAGTGCGATGCCGACAGGGATATTTCTAGGATTGTGAATTTGGGGATGTCGACCTCAAATGGGGGTGTCCAGAGCTAATTAGTATGCATTTTGTATGCATACCATTGTCATATTACCAAATTTGGGGGTCGACCTCAAAATGGGGGGGGGGCGTTAGGGGTGCAAAAATATCCCTGGTTGCCGAGCAGAAATGCGTCCATGTTCAGACCTTGACCATTGAGGGCAAGCATAACAGTAGCAAGAATACGCTGCACTGTATACGAAATTGAGGTTTAAGACTGACATTAAGTTTTAATCCTGTTATTATTTGCTGTCTTCGTACGGGTTTCTTATCCTACTTGTTATTCGTATTTTAACTCTGAAAACAGATTTCGCGTTCGAGCGACGTCACTCGTGTTTGTCTTGTCACCTGTAGTCTTGACTCTTGAGTGTCCTGTCCACTGAGCGACAAAAAAATAACTTGAACGAAGGTTTTTAGCATTTTCAGATGTCAGGGACCGGGAAGACATGACCACTTCGGCGTGCGCTAATAAATTTATCAAATTTAGCGCTTCGGTAAAAGTCAAAGACCAAAGCTTTCAAGCTTTCCTGAAACTGATTAATTTTGACTCGCCAGCGTAAAAAGATTCGTCGCCATCGACAAGTAGACATATGAAAGCCATCTTAGCCTTTTATCTTGTAAAAGTTTAAAACTTAGATTTAAATTTAATGTTATTTGACTTTGCATCATATGAAAGGACGCGACTTAAAGCGAAAGCGCACAGCAGACTGTTTTATAGGTTGTTTTTTCCTATCTCTGACATCTAACAAAATAACTATAAATATAAATGGTCCTATCTCAAAAAATCTGGAAAACGGAAGCGCTTTGAAATTAGGCAGCCGCTGATAATGCTTGATTTATATAGCGCTCTCCTCATTAACTCTCCAGGGAGAGTTAATATAGGAACTTTTGCCTCAAAACCAATTCCAACATGTTTTTATTTTGCCAATGTCTCGTCATAACGAGAAGCCAACACGTTTTAAAGGTACGAATAAAAAAAGAGCCATATCGTTATACTCTTTCAATAACTTTAACAATATGTGTCAATCCAAATGGACGGGGGAGGGCGGCTAGGGGAGGGGCGAAGCGGGGCGGGACAGAATGGGACTGCAGCGCAATGTTGTTTCCTCTCAAAACCGAATCCCTGAATCCGCGTCTGGTTATCATTGAGCCATCGGGACACTCAATTAGAATGAGAAATGCTGTCAGCGTTTTCTTCCTTTGACGCGATCGCTGAAACCAAATTGAATCAGAGTGACCAATTGACCAGCGTTGACGTGATTTGGTGGCGTAGGCTAGGTGCAACATCCATCTTCTTTGCGTGATTTTTGTGCGCATTCTATTGTGAACAATGACAGGGTGTTTGTCTGGCCTATTATAACCATGGCGCGATTTGTAGGGAAAGGGGGAATACCCCCACTGCCCAACTGCATCCCCCTCCCCCTTCACCACTATATCCCCACTGCTGCATCCAACTCTTCCCTGCTCCAGTCACAAATCGCACCCTGATTATAATTAGGTATTTGCAGAGGCACAGAGCTTCTTCCAGATTCTATCCCCCCAAGATTGGTAGTGCTTTTACCACCGCATTTTTGCACCCCAACAACTACATCTCCATAGGTGACGAAAAAAAATTGTCTTTTTAACCGGTCGGTCCAAAAACAAGCCAGTATGAAGTGAGTTTTTGTGCCCCCTGTCACAATGGACCAGATATCCAGTCATCCCTCGAAATCTCACAAGATATTCGTCAGTGATGTCATTTGTTATCGTAGTATGAAATGGCTGGAAGGTGATTTATTTCGAGTGCTGTAAATCAAAACCGAGAAGACCAGTGTTGATTGTTCTTGCAGGATTTGATGCAATCAAGAATGGGACAAGCGGAAATATGCTATTTGTCTGCGAATTTGTTCAATTACTTGACATTTTTACATTTCTGTACGCCCACTGTTCGATAATCCCTCCATTGGCTTATAGCGCACATCGATTTAATTATAAATAGTGTTTTTGTTGTCTAAAATCAGTGAACCAGATTTATCAAGACATGACTCGTCCCTCTGTTAACTTAGTACCCATTCCACAAGATATTCGGCAGGTCTGTCTGACTCTTGTGTGTAGTACGAAATGGCTAGCAGGTGCCTTATTTCGAGCACTGTAGATCGAAATGGAGGTGGCCAATATTGATTGTTCTTTAACGATTTGATGCAATAAAGATGGGGACAAACGAAAACGTGGGTTTTGTCGGAGAATTTCTTCAATTCGCAGAAATTTTTACATATCTAAACACCAAATGTTCAATAAACTTTCAATTGGGCAGAACCGTTATGCCACCAGCGAATTAATTATTATACGTGATGTTTTTGTTGTCTATAAAACCTGTCTTACAATGGACCAGATATCTTAAGACGCGGATCATTCCTCGATCGACTTACTGCACTGTATACCTTCACAGACGTTGTTACTAGCAGACAGACTTGAGACAAATATTGTACATGCTAAAATAGCGGCAATTATGTGGGGTGTCCAGCAGCTATTGGACACCCCTTGGCTCAAACCTGGGGGTGTCCCGACACTCTCATGTGTCACATGGTGACAAGGTGACAACTGACAAGGTGACACCGAGACTCTCATGATCGCTGCCTATGCTTGCGTCAATACATTCTGTAAGAATTCCATCCCCGATTTCTGTCTCACTGAAATCGACAAAATGCAGCGGCGTCGGTAGGTGGTTGAGGTGGGGGGGGGAGACGAGGGTTCGGGCCGCACCGGGTGACACCAATTATAACATCACAGGAGATGACACCAACACAAAAACTGGGAAAATTGACGACAGAGCAGACAGATCGACCACTCAAGTCCGTTTTAAAACCGAGTAAAGCGGTCTTTTTGGAGAGATTGACGCCATGACTTTACTGCGCCGTGTGACGCCAACTCTATAGTGACGTCTCTGCTAAAATGCACTCCCATATTTTTGCCAAGGAAAATGTGTGTGTGTGTGTGTGTGTGTGTGTGTGTGTGTGTGTGTGTGTACCTAACCCAGCATTAATAATTAATAATGTAGACGCATCTTCGTGTGCCTTGAACACGGCTGCATGTGAAACAGATGAGTTTGGAGAAACAACCAGGTTTGGCGTCGTTGCTGTAAAAGCGTGCTGCTATAGGCCAGACCTATTTTGGCTGAGGTCTGCATTGTCATCGCAATGCACACACGCTGTTTGGTTAACAGGCCAAATGTTTCTTCATTTTGTCAAGATTATATTGTCAAAAGATCCCAAGACAACATCGAAGTAGACTTTTCCGAATGTTAGTAGCGTAGTAACTATTAAGTCGCCTATAAGCCGATAGCAGGCTCGTGTTGAAAAAAGGAGGAACCAACACCCAGTAACGGGCGGGGCGGTAAATAACCGTATGGTTTGATGCACCTGACAGTTGGAGGAAATGGCGAAGACAGAAAGCACCCCCAGCTCATGGTATGGGTGAAGTCCTCCACTGCGACGATGGCATCCTCTAATTATATAAAGAAGGCAGGCTTCGAATGCTGAAGCAGGCAGAGCATGCAGGTATGCCCAGACGGCGGATGTGAACGGGATAGGACTCACGACGACCAACCTGAAACCCCGCCAGGATACAAGGAAGGGTTGACTGGAGGTCGCTCCACTGGATTTTCAGTGGGTTTCTTTTCGTTCTGAAAACGCGTGTTTGCTTGACAGTCTGATGGCGTCCGCCAACGATCCGAGGCAGATGCAAAAGGACGCGGTCGATCAGAACTTCGACTACATGTTCAAGCTGTTGCTGATCGGAAACAGCAGCGTCGGAAAGACTTCGTTCCTGTTCCGCTATTCGGACGATTCCTTCACGTCGTCGTTCGTCAGCACCGTCGGCATCGACTTCAAAGTGAAGACCGTCTACCAACAAGACAAACGCATCAAACTGCAGATCTGGGTCTGTATCGGATGTAAGTAAGTAAGTAAGTAAGTAAGTAAGTAAGTAAGTAAGTTAAATCTCGTGAATTTCTATATAGCGCTTTTGGAGCAGGTACCGTAGTAGCTGCTTATTCCCATGCAGGTGCTTAGTATACCGTTGAAGTTGCTATAGCCGAAGTTTAGTGGTCAGCCGGGCAAAGTCAATTCCAGACATCAGTCAGAATGGGAATGGGCAGTGTTTATTCTAGGCCTGTTTTGGGGAATTTCCCAGTTTTAAAATTCCTCTTTCCAAAATTGTATATGTTGGCTTGTGGATGGAAATTCTCCCTCCCCCAAAGCGTGGAGAGACAAATCTTGTCCCCAAACATTTCAAACTCCCCCCCAATGTCAAGGTGGCTAGATAATAAACACTGGGAATGGGGAAACAGCAAGGCAGACTATGACAAAAGACAAAAGAAACAGATGTCAATTAGAAGAAGTAGCAAAAGGAAAGGCTTGCTGTGGTTTCTACCGATTCTCTATGCTTGCGTGGTGAACATAGGGCCTACAAAAAACGTAACGGCTGTCAGCTAAACCCGAATAACACGTTAGAATGCAGAATATTAAAGTTTTAAGATGTAGTAATTGCTGATCGCATCTGCCACCATTACCGATCGGGTCGTAAGATGCCTCGTGATCTAATCTGATTATAGCTGAACTAAAGACCGCCTATCGTATGAAACGTAGGCCCCTAAGGGGTCGTCCATAAATTACGTAACGCGATTTTGGCACTTTTTTGACCCCCTACCTCCCTGCGCAACGCGACGTAACAAAACGTCAGACCTCTAAAATATGACGTAACAACGGGCCGATCCCCTATTTTCATCTTCCGAAAAGTCTTGACAAGCAAAAATAGACCATCCTTGTATTTTTTCCTCTCGAAAAACCCTGACAAGCAAAAAAGGTCAAAGATCATCACTTAAATTTTTTCGTTACGTCACATTTTTGGCGTTCCCCTAACCGTCATATTTATGAAACCCCTATTGACATGCATCCGTCGGACAAATTAATGCTATGATCAGCAATGTATCGGTTAACAAAAAATGTCACCGGACAAAATTCACGGGTACAAAATGTCAGTTCACCAGACAAAATGTCAATAAAATGTGGACAAAATGTCATCATTACCCTCTAACCCTAACAAACTCAACTGAATCGACATTTTGTCCCCATGTATGGTGAAATTTTGTTATGATAACATTTTGTCCACATTTTGTCCGGTGACATTTTGTCCGGCCATGTCGGTTAGAGGTGAGAAACGCGAGGCCGCGTAATCGGATAGAAGTGATATAGTGATTGAGAATAAATGCAGTCTTCATATCATGCAGTTTTTTTCATACTGCGAAAAATAATTCTATTCAGTTATTTAAGGGACATATTCGCTGAAGTTCAAGTCTTTATGATAATAATTCTGGGCTATCGTGTTGCAGACTCCAAATAGAAGCTTTTGCTCTCATAATTAATTGCACCGTTTTTGCGTACGCTAATGCTAAAATCTTCCCAACATCTGCAAGAAAATGATGCGCAGAGATTCAAGAACGTTAGTACTCAATTCAAGTGAATAGGCCAACTGTAAAACGAAGACGACTACTGTATATTAGTACTGCCAACAGCTGCAGCATAGACTAGTCAGCGGTATAATGATTATAATCTGCTTTCGGTCCGAACGTAGTGATGTATTTGGGCGTTACAAGAGCATTTGCGACGACGGTGACTTTGATGGTCGGTCAGTCGGTCAGTCGGTCAGTCGGTCAGTCTATATTATAGGTCGCCTACTGGAGGTAGTTTCGTTTTTCCCACAGGACACGGCTGGTCAGGAGAGATATCGAACAATAACTACCGCCTATTATCGTGGAGCAATGGGATTTCTCCTCATGTACGACATCACAAACGACGATTCTTTCGGCGCCGTTCAAGACTGGTTAGTGAAAACGGCACAGCATACTACTGTACATCATGCGTACACTGTGCGATTTTTCACTATTGGGCTGGCTGCTTATAGCTACCAAAAAAGACCGACTCTAATGTCGATGTCTTTAATATTTTCGGTTCTTATACTTCTGTGTGTGTGCTATTATTATTATTATTATTATTATTATTATTATTATTATTATTATTATTATTATTATTTATATATTATTATTATTATTATTATTATTATTATTATTATTATTATTACTACTACTACTACTACTACTACTACTACTACTACTACTACTACTACTACTACTACTAGACAATTATTATAGCGCTGTAACATGATGCTGTGTTTGTTTATAGACTCGTCCGTATAAAAGACGATGGGTGTGTGTGTGTGTGTGTGTGTGTGTGTTTGGCTCCTCCTTTCTCAACCAGGGCTTGTCACCGGCATGTCTAAGATATATTTATAAGCTCTCGTGTCAATCGCTGTTATTCCAAAAAACCATCCGCCAATGTTGTGTAGGTTATAAAGATCGATCACATTGGAAAAACACTCTGTTGAAGACAAGCCCAATTGAAAGACTAGAGCCAAATACGTTATTAAACTGAGACTGTGGAGGTTTTTAAAATGATCGAAACGGGGCATAAAACCATTAAATTTGATATACTGCAGATTTTCAGTCAGTGTCTCAATTCCGAAACCCGACGACGCAACTGCTTCAAATTGAGTTCTTCAAGACTCAGATGTCTCATTGGCGAAACAGCGTTTTCGAGTATCGAATATTGTATAAATCATCAACCGCAGAACAGAAGATGTCGACTTCATCTCTGACAGTTTGAAATGTCCAGTGGTTGCTGCTTCTCTGCAACACAGTCAGTTGCCATGACCACAGCCCTTGCTGTCAGTTGCCATGACCACAACCCTTGCTGTCAGTTGCCATGACCACAGCTACGTTAAGGTGATCGATGTCGTGTATCTTGCACGGCTGCTCCATGCAGCAGCAGCAACGCGACTCTCACGCCACTTCAAGCGCTCAGACAATATTATTCTGCCGTAGCAGCATATATATACATATATATATAAGCTTTTATATATGCACACACACACACATATATGTATGTGAGATGTAAGGACCATGATCAGGATTAAGTGCGTGTGTACATTGACTGTGCCTACAGGTTAATTAGTGCAAGTGCACGCCAGTTCGGTCAATCATCCTAATGAGTCCAATCATCGTACTTATTTTAAGTCAATATACTGTAATACAAAACCCACAACAAAACACCACGAAGAAAGGAAGGAAGGAAGGAAATAGTAGAGAGACTCTGACCATAGACACACACACACACACACACACACACGCACAAACACATCGCCAGTCTGTCGCTGCAGAAAAATGCATCTTTACCAGAAGCGTGTATCTGTCCAAATAGCTTGCATGGCCTCTCTCTCTCTCTCTCTCTCTCTCTCTCTCTCTCTCTCTCTCACTCTCTGTCGCTGTCCTGTCTCTGTCTCTCTGTCCTCCTGCTTGTTTCTTTCTATCTGTCTTCTCTGCCTCTCCCCTCTGTCTCTGTCTCTCTCTCTGTCCTCCTGTCTTGTTTCTTTGCTATCTGCCTTCTCTTGCCTCTTTCTATCTGTCTTCTCTGCCTCTCTTCTCCCCCTCTCTCTCTCTCTCTCTATCGTTTTTATACCTCTGTTCTGTCTCTGTCTGTCTGTCTATCTATCTGTCTGTCTGTCTATCTCTGTCTCTCTCTCTCTGTCTCTCTCTCTCTCTCTCTCTCTCTCTCTCTCTCTCTCTCTCTCTCTCTCTCTCTAACCGCCATCGTCCATTGTACGCTTCGTATGCGCCAGTTATCCGCACAGATTTTATCGAGCGGCTGAAAATCGCTTAATCCTCGGACAAGATTCTCTGTGTCTGTGTGTGTCTGTGTCTGTGTGTCTGTGTGTCTCTCTCTGTCTCTGTCTGTCTGTCTGTCTCTCTGTCTGTCTGTCTCTCTGTCTGTCTGTCTCTCTGTCTGCCTGTCTGTCTCTCTGTCTTCTCTTCTCTCTGCCTGTCTCTCTATTCGACATGTCGTCACAGCGGCTTATACCTCTTCTGCGTGTCTGCACATGCAGCGCCGAGCAATCGACCTGCATGCATACAGCGCCAATGGATCCGACCTGGTCCTCCTATCTGTACTCCTCTTCTTTGGTGCACTTAACCATTCCTGGTATAGCATTGATTGCCATTTTTCATTGGCGGCGGAAATTAATAATAATAATAATAATAATAATAATAGTAGTAGTAGTAGTAGTAATAGTAGTAGTAGTAGTAGTAGTAGTAGTAGTAGTAGTAGTAGTAGTAGTAGTAGTAGTAGTAGTAGCAGTAGTAGAAGCAGTAGTAGTAGAAGCAGCAGTAGTAGTAGTTGTTGTTGCTGTATTATTATTATTATTATTATTATTATTATTATTATTATTATTATTATTATTATTATTATTATTGATGGCGGTGGTAGTAGTAGTAGTAGTAGTAATGGTAGTAGTAGCAGTAGTACTAGTGGGAGGATTGCTAGATGCCTAGTTCGTAGTCAAGATTTTTGCTAAACTTAATCGAGAAAAAGAGAAACAGATTTGAACAAATACCTGTATATTTGTTTGTCAAAATCGAGAATTGACCACGTACATGTATCTCTGGCTGATTCCTTCTATATCAGCGCATCAGTCAAAGGGACCATGCATCCGCAAACGTCAACACAGCTTGGACTGACGCTATACAATATAAGTGTCACTTGTTGATTTTTAGGTGCACACAGATTAAAACCTATTCGTGGGACAATGCTCAGGTGCTGCTCGTCGGGAACAAGTGCGATCTCGAGTACGAGAGGGTCGTTTCCACGGAGAGAGGACGCCGACTTGCCGATCAACTAGGTCAGCATACTATATGTGAAAGTGGTTGGTATACAAAATGTAGAATTTCCGGTCGAGAGGTTATCCGAATTGAAATTGACGACCTCTACATGTGTACATGTGCATAAACGTAGAGATGAGAATTTCGTGGTACATAAGGATATGAAACTAATTGGTCATTCCATGTTTCTACCATTTTCTCCACACAGATTAGCACTGTAGTGACAACGTGCCTACTCCAAAGCAGACACAGCATTAGCCTATGCATTAGAATCCAGACACTGTCAGATGAGTCAAAGAAACGTGGAAGCATCTTTAAATTAGTACAGTATAAAAACCGCATACCAGGAATATTTCTAGGATTGTGAATTGGGGGTGTCGACCTCAAATTGGGGGGGGGGGGTGTCCGGAGCAAATTAGTATGCATTTTGTATGCATACCATTGTCAAATTACCAAATTTGGGAGGTGGCTGTCGACCTCAAATGGGAGGGGTGTTGGGAGGTGTTAGAGGGTGTAAAAATATCCCTGCCGCATACCTATTTTGCGAGTGATGCGATAGGCCTACACTGATTGAATTATTAAATAATTATTAATTAATAATTAATTAAATGTCGACAGGTCTGGAGTTTTTCGAAACTTCGGCCAAAGAGAACATCAACGTAAACATAGTCTTCGAACGGCTGGTCGATTTGATCTGTGACAAAATGGCGAAAAGTCTCGACACGAGCGCCACGATCCTCAACAATCCACAGACGAAGCGACTGACGGACAGCGCCGTTCCGCAACTGACGGCCGGCAGCTGCCAGCAATGCTAAGTCTCGAACAACCAGCCATCGGCGTTGCTTTCTCCTCTGCTGTGGGAACTTACACTGTACAGGAACCGGACGGACGTTCAACTGCAGGATCGAAGACGCGCGAACGCGAAGAAGCGGTTCCAGTCTATCTCTGGCTGCTATACGCTGATTCATATATATATATATATATATATATATATATATATATATATATATATATATATATATATATATATATATTAAGCAAAGATCAGAACGTTTCGTAACGAGTTTTAGCACTGTCGGGCTTAGTTTGATTATAATAATAATATAGATCGGTGTTATAGAGTAAACTTATAGCAATACAATTTCAAACTCCAAAGTGTCGCCGTTGTCAACGTAAAAGGGCTTTTCCCGACAAGCACTTTATATTTTAGGTCTAAGACTGTAAGGGCGCAAGCAGTCGAGTTCTACCATTATTTATTGGTGGAATGGCGGTGCAAGAGGAGAAACTCAGCTCATATTCAGAAGATACTCTCAGTCAGTGTTTAATCTAGGCCGTTTCCTGGGGGAAATTGCCCTTCCTCCCGGAAATTTCAAATTTCCCCGGAAATTTTGGAATACTACATGGACTAACAGCGGCCCCTAGCAGAATTCCCCCCGGCTTTGTCAGTCCCCCCCCCCAGCTTTTTAAGTCCCCCCCCCGGAGTCCAGGAGTCTAGATTAAACACTGCTGTCAGCCAAACAGATGAGACGAACAAACTGCGTGCCTTGCGTGACAAGTATGGCGTGGAAAAGTAGTCCAGTGATAGAGATAGATTGAGATTAGTAGAGCACCACAGAGTCGACACACACACACACACACACAAACAAACACACATTGCGCCCTTAACTCATGAAAAAGTCTAACGAGCAAAAAAGGTCCTCGCCAGTTTAATAAGACATGCAGTAGAAATTTTTGTTACAAATATTTTGCGCCCCGCCCCCAATTTTGTCCCGGGACCGCCCCGGCCCCACCGCGCTGCGCCACTGCTGCCACTCCCTATTCCATAACTGGCATCTTTGGCGCCCCTCCTCATCGACACCCCTGGACATTTTCCCTGCCCCTCACTACGCCACTGAAAATACAGTATACAGCATGTTATAATACCCACAGCCGGATTAAGCTTCTATAGTGCCTTTTCACAAATGAAATAATAGGCAGTCGGTGGCGATGTCTTACACAAAAATATCTTTGAATATGGACTAATAATATTGGTGCATTTTTAGTCACTTCTACAGTGCTCTTAGAAAGAAGATAAAATTCAAGATAAAATTGATATACCTAATTATCCTATAATATGATATTATTAATATACAGTGTTAATATACTTAAGTAAAAGTACAAGTATTATGTCATTTTTCTAATAGTTACTCAAGTAAAAGTAAAAAGTACTCCTCAAAAAAGTTTTTTTAATATTGACAGACGGAATCATCAACAACTCCATTATCATGCTAAATCACATTTTTATTACTACTTTTAAGCAACATGCAGAAGCCTCAGCAGTCAACACGTACACATTTACACTATTAACTGCATTAGATAAATGCTGGTTTCACAAAGCCGTAGCTGGGGCAGGGTCAAGCTGTCCCGGGCGCCGTCCTCGAAGGCGCAAAAAGTCCTTAATTTTTCATACCACTTTCGGCGTGAAAATAATGTTGATAAGTAAAAAGGTCATCGCCGGTTTTCAGAAACAGGTTAAAAATTTGTATGTTGTACGTTGCCGTGAAAACTCGGGTAAGCAAAAAGGCCATCACCGGAATTTAGGGGCGCAGAATTCTATACCTTGCCCCGGGCGCCGACTGCTCTAACTGCGGCTCTGTGATTGCATGTTCTAAGAAAGATCAAGTTTTCAAACAATCTGTCAGTCATGCGTGTACGTTTGTTGGTCATTGTCAACCCTGTACGACTAAACACGGGAAGTTGTGAAGAATTAAACAGATACTCCAGTAAATGTATCGAAATTTGGCGATGAGAAATTTTACTTGTAACGAAACGAACATAATGTAACGAAGTAAAAGTACTAATATTTGAATAAAAACTTACTTCGTTACAAGTAAAAAGTACTGGGTAAGTTGTGTACTTCGTTAATACTCAGAATTGTACTTAAGTAATAACGCGTTACTTTTACTTCGTTACAACAGTAGGCCTGTGACATTGTCGGCTGTAGCAAAACTCCTATCATATCGATCTGCCCTGTGTAGCGTGTAATGTACAAAATCTCGAAAAGTCGATATAATAAGCGGCTTATGGTTGTACCGCGGCTAGAGTTTGGCCAACGTTTTCAGATAGTAAGCTCAATCTACGAATAGATTCGTCGGCCGACGACGTCTGAAACGCCAGAGCTGTCTACTTTCTTCTACAACTAGAATTGCAATTCCGCACATGCCATTCTATAGAGTTGACTATTATAATATTATTTATGGTTATAAGGGCTTAGAGCTATATACCAAACTAATAGCCTATAGGATCATGACTATTCACGATTCAGCAGCATTAAACTCTGCCAATAGTGACTACAGTAGAAATCTAGTAGACACCTAAAATTTTACATTCAATTTAAGCATGCAACATGGCTAATGCCTAATATTAATGAGTGGATTTTTATTTTTACTTCTAAATCGGCTGCAACGAGCTTCAACAACATATTGCCCAGCTGTGTGACGGCAGTCTGTGACATGGGGAGATAAGGGTAAAGGTCACGTGTGACGTCACATTTTTCATGCATATAAAACCTGAAATAGACCGACAAGATGACATTTTGCTTTCTCTTCTGCATAGACGCATTCTAACTAGTAATTTATGGACGACGCATCTAAAACGAGGGAGTTCGTCATTTGTGACGTAGTCTTACTTTAAAGGTATGATCCGAGAGTTGGGACAGATTGTTACAAGGAGAGGGGTATAAACTAAAGAAAATAGCGTGACGTGGGCTACTTTATGGGCGCTCCATTGTCATTCCAGGCCACTGCATGATATGTCAACGATCCAACTGCATGCAAACAAGAGGATCTTGCATTGATGACGTCATGCATTCCACTCGAATGAACTGAGAGAGCAGAAACAAGGGATCTGGATAGCAGACATCTAGTATATATGCATTTTCTCCTTATATATAACAATTTTGTGCCTTCCCCTAAACCTGAAAATGTGTTATGGTATGTTTTAAAAAAGCAACAATTCAATCGCTACTGAGCTGCGTTGTCTTTGCTCTTTCTAGGTAGAGTGCAACGACGCTCTAAACTCGTCGATGGAGAAGGTGGGGGGGGGAGAAGCGGTCTGCAAAGGGAAAGGTTTGTTTTCTCTACAGATCTAATATCACTCTTATACACAGTGATGATTACACTCTTGTGCGTGCGTGCGTGTGGCGTGTGGTGGATGTATTCTTCCTTGGGGGAGGGGGGAGGGGATGGGCCCGTTCTACTTTAACTTGTTTTGTTTGCCTGGCTGCCGCTATGTGCCTGATGAGTTAGTTGCCACATATTAGTTGCTCGTCTTTTCTTCTTTTCGTCTCCATTCGTCCGTGTCGGAGCCAACGTATAGGCGCTGCATTGCAACTTGCAAAGGGCTTCTATATGCGAGAACTTCTTTCAAATAGCTCAGCTTTAGAACACTGTATCGTGACTTCGATACTTTTAAACGCAGTTGACTTTGAACGGATCAAATAGCAAACTGTAAAATTCCGTTGTCAGGTAGGCAATTATAGAAATATCCTAACCCTTCATAGAAAGTGCAAATCTAATGAAGCTGATGCCTATTGCGTAAAAGTTTGCGTAGCCACGAGGGGTACGATGGCCGACCCCTATTTTGGCTGAGACCAGTTGGTGGAATTCGTGTGCAAAGCCTACGAGAAAATTGATTGAGGATGATTACAGACAGAATCGATATGCTTACTTGTATTTCATCTGTTGGCCACTCTGATGATGATGACGACGACGATGACGATGACGATGATGATGGTGATGTCGATGCTGATCTTCTCATCCATAGATCCATACGCTGTTGACATTTGAATATTTAAATCTAACGCTGAAACACAAGCTCCCGTCGGCACGGTGACCCATCTTCCTGCCAGAAAAATTATGGCGAATTGTTCACGGAAGATGATCCGACATTAAATACCGTATCGTAAATTTGCAAACAGGCCTTAACACGTAGTGCAGAAACATGGTAATTTGATTGCTTGACTGCTTTGTGTAAGCACCAAACTTCTTCATAAGTCATCATTGTCGAAATAATGATTGACCAGGTAGCAGAAACTACTCCTAAATTACGTTAGTATATGCTATAGCTGCCTGCCTTTGTGGGTCTACTGGCATACTTTATTCATGGCCCAATTATGACGTGTACTTTTGAACGCGATATTTAAGAATTATAATGATTGATCAAATATATACATTTGCTCTTGAGTAAGTTAGCAGACTTCCGATTGAAATGCAGGATGATCTCGCCGCCGCCTTATCCGGGAAATGTGACATACGTGACACCCATTGCTGGTGCTGATACAACGCATCATCCGAATTATCTTCACAGACGTTCCATAGGACTCGGAGCGACGCAAGTCACGATCGGATGTCTCTGTATTATTTTCAATGCTGTCTGTTTTGGCATCGGAGGCATCTTCTTCTCGGACCTGACCTTTACAGGTTATGGCATCTGGTGTGGAGTAATGGTACGTAACGATTTGACCTCTCGCTCCACTAAAGCCAACCATTTCTTGGGGCCGTCCATAAAGTGCGTCATGCTCGAAGGGAGGGGTATAACCGTATAAGAAAGCGTCACAGTTTGCGACAGAGGGAGGGATAGAGATCACTGTGACGTCACACGTTCCGTACATATTTAACCTGAAATAGGCGGTGATATATCTCGTCTAAGCGTCTTTTTAACTGTTTGAAAAGTAACATTTATCCTTCTCAAGTGTTATTCTCCAAATATCCACGAGACAATAATAACCCCGTTTTATGAAATTGTTTTCCAAGTTCATCATATCTGGAGCCTTCGGCATAGCGGCTGGAAAGACGAAATCAGCATGCCAGGTGAGACAACAAAAGAACCATCTCAGAATTAACAGTTTGGTTACAGCAGGTCAGTCGAGAGAAATTCCGGGCCCCTGCAGGGGCAGAGCAGTCGCGGACTCCTATATTTTTTTAGAACTTTGTAACTTTGTCAAACCTCATAATGTCTTAAAAAATTCTGACAATTTAGCAACAATGAAATACAAAAACAGGTGTAAAAGTGGTGATCACCTCTTTTTTGCTTGTCAGTCTTTTCAAGACTTTAAAGGACAACACGCAATGTCTTCAACAGCGGGCCTTCCCAGCGCCCACGCAGCGTTCATGATTATATAAATATCTCACGAGATAAATTTATTGAGGACCATGGGCGCCCACAGAAATTTCTTCAGGAGGGCAGTGGCGTAGCGTGACTTTTGGGGGCCCGGGGGGCATCTTTGCCACGGGGGCCCTAAAGTTCCAAAGTTTCGTGCTGACGAGCAAAAAAAAAAGAAAAAAACGTCATCGCCTCCTTTCCTTTTTAGACGAGCAAAAAAAAAAAAAAAAAAACGTCATCAATCCTGACGAGCAAAAAAAAAAAAAAAAAAAAAAAAAGTCAATGTTCATTTCTAGGATTATTATTATTAGGTTACACCATATAAACCCCTTTCCCCCAGCCCGGGGCCCGGGGCAGTCAACAAAGTGCATTACTAACACAATGGTCGCACCATATAAACTTTTCCAGGAGGGGCAAACACATTCTAACACAATGGTCACAGTTAATATTTTAAGAAGGTTTTCAAATTTCACTGTGAAATATTGGTATTTGTATTTTCCAGAGGGGCAAGTGCCCCCTCTTGCCCTCATGTGCGGGCGCCCATGTTGCGAACCCGCCCAGGCCCCTTGGCATTTTTCCCCTGCACCCTCTCGGCGGGTCTGGGTTTCAGTTCGCATTTAGCGTGCACAAAATTGTCGAGCAGGATATTTCGATCAATTCTAACTTAAATCACAGGTTCCCCTCCTCCACCCTTGCCCCTTCAATCCAGAATTACAAATACAGCGACTTATACAATCGCTAACCGCATCAGCCATTTGGTGGTTTTACTGTAGATTATCGCTTACATGGTACTGTGCATCGTATCGGCCTGCTTCACTCCAGTACTTATCGGATTTGGAATATGGGGATCCTTTTTTAATGGCATCATGGTGGAAGACTGCATGGATAGATACACTCTTTATCGCTATTACTACTATCGGCCAGGTTGCGACGTAAGCGCTATCGCCTTGTTCAAAACATTTATTTCATTTAAAGCCAACCATGCATAATAATTGTGCCTGTTTCTGACATATTAATTTGACATTAATTAATTAATTCTGACATTAATCGTTAATTTCGTTTTAACTTAAAAAACGTAAGAGAGTGTATACTTACTTACTTACAGTGTATACTGTATGTGGCTTCCCCGGACACAGTGGCACGTTCAATTAATCCTCGCGTTGCTACAGTAGATATATTTCGTAACGTCTTTTCCTATATGGAGGTGGTTAACCCTTGCCTCGTCTATCTCGGTCCGGTCTCTGAAATGTGTACATGTATAGCTCATTATAGGCCTAGTATATAACCTTGGATTCTGCATTCAATGCTCTACGAAGGTGCTATTTTAGATTTTCATTTTTTTATCTATAATGCAAATTGTTAACTATTAACCATAGCGCTTTTCAGATTTGCACGTTTTAGGATCACGGAATGCCAAAATTGTGCGGCTTTTTCGGTGCAGAATGTGTAGGCCTATAAGAGACAATTATTAACACACGTTTCCTTAGTATTATACTCGAACCAGCAGCG
The DNA here is from genome assembly GCA_018105865.1 of Metaphire vulgaris. Lineage (NCBI taxonomy): Eukaryota > Metazoa > Annelida > Clitellata > Crassiclitellata > Megascolecidae > Metaphire > Metaphire vulgaris. The sequence goes on from CM030844.1 coordinate 9,223,396, forward strand.
AACCGGTCCATTCTTCCGGATTTACTGATATATGAGTAGCATGAGTAGTTGAAAATCGAATTTAGAAAATCTTTACATGCAAATTTGATATGCATTAAGCCTATATACATGCAGTCAGGCCCGTCTTTAGGTGTTGGGAATTGGGCACTGTGCCAGGGGGCCCGCACATCGTAGGGGCCCCGCGCGCTCCGCCTTTTTATGTCCTGGCCTTTTTGCTTATCAACTTCTGGGGATAAATTGATTGAAAGATCAAGCACCAAAAACGCGATGAACTTTTTTGCTCAACTTTTTCGAGCATCAGAAAAACAAGCCTTTTTTATCCCCGCCGGGGCTCCTCAAATATCGCGGGGCCCTAGGCACATGCCTACCTTGCCTATATATGCCTTAAAACGGCCCTGGATCCAACCCATCCGGGGCCCCGAAGGCCTCCAGGTGCCAGGGGCCTCACACTGCATGGCAAAAGACGAGCCTGTATGTATAGTAGAAAACAACAGAGCGTCGTATTGAAAAAGCACGATTCAAAATAAGCATGTTTTGCGATCTAGAAATAGTGTCGTGATAGGCCTAATAGAAAACGACGAATCGCTAGATAATATTTGCGTATTGATATGCATATAGGCCCTCTATAGGCCTATATGGGCCTTTATATATATATATTAGGGCTGGTGACGATTAAAATTTTCTTGTTCGATTAATTGGGGAAATTTTTGGATCGATTAATTCCGATTAAAATATTATTACATATAGATTTTGGCTGATCTCCTTGCATTGCAACTCTGCATATTGTCTACTTTGCCGTCTGCAGTTAGCTTAAAATTTGAACAAAAGTGCTTGCTCATCTCTCCCCTTATATGCGTAACTGCAGCATTGCTTTCATTACTCGCCATTGTTGTCTGAACGAAATAGAAATATAGTAAGCTAAGTAGGTATTCAAGTAAATAAGTTACAAAATATTAAAATTTAATCGAAAAATTAATCGTTTAGAGAAAATTTAATATATATATATATTTATTTAATATATATATATATATATATATATATATATAGCTTATGTTTGCCTATTTTGTCGACGTATCATTTAATTATTAGAAAAAAAAAAAAAAAAAAGTGTCTTTGTACCAATATTGAGATATTTTATCTGAATTGTCACAGAATACACAGATTCTCATAACGATCGTGGTCCTCGAAGCCGCTCTAGCTGCTTGTGGTGTAGTTGCTGTGTTCTTGTTCATCTGGGGTTCGACTCTGGCCTGCAAGGCCAAAGTCTGTGCTTGCTGCTGTCAGAATACCTACAAAGAGCAGATGGTGAGTTTCTTGTTCATAATAATAATGATTTTGCAAGGCCAAAGTCTGTTTAGGAGGCTACCTAAAAGCCTGTGTGAAAGGGTAATGTAAAGGCATTCTTCGGAATTTCTTCCGGAAAGGTTTTAACCGCATCGTTTTAAACTTAAAGGCATAAAGAATACTTTGCCAGCAATATCAACGTTTTTGACCGAATGTGTCTAAATTGAAAAGATAGCTTTTAGGGTTGAGGGTTTAGGCATGTGTACTACAGTGCATGCTTCGATGACGTCACCCGCAAAATTTATTTTATAAGATACACTGTATTAGCCATGAAGATTAGTTGAATCGAATACAGCAGTGTAAGAACTAAAAGTGGGCTTACGTGTAAGACGATTGAAAACTGAAAATGCTCCCGTGCTCTCCTAGACTCCTCAACTCTCACCTTCTTTATATTTTCATAAAATGATTTAGCAGAATTTTTTCCATCCCATTTGCATTTTTTTGTGTGTCGACATTTTTAGTTTAAATCTACCTACAGGCCTGAAGCCGACTCGTCCGTTCATAGCTCTTAGTCATCATGAGCGTACCACAATTTTTTTACCGGGGCCAAAAATTTTAATGCTAAATGTCACGTATTTTCATCGCCGAAAGCTCAATTTTTCACCAACCATGCATTGAGCATCCTTATGAACTCGAATGCAGACGAGTATCAAGATCGTCGAATCTTTAGCAGTTGCTTCTCCTAATCCCACTTTAGAAGGTTTAAACGGTCCATTATTTCACAGTTACATAGGCTACTGTATAGGCCTATCTTATATTTCACACAATAGCACAGGGAAAATAGACACGATGCTATTTGAGTTAGGCCTATGGGGGCCATCCACAAATGACGTAACGCCCCTAGGGGGGTCCGGACATTTGTTACGAAGTGTGACGAAGGGTGTTCCGTGAGTGTGACGTAACGAAATGTAAATTTTTTAAATGATGACCTTTATTTTGCTTATGAGGCTATTTGAAGAGGGAAAAATAGAAGGATATCAGGTTATTTGGGAGAGAGAAGGATGACCTTTTTGCTTGTCAAGACTTTTCGGGGTTCGGGAGACCGAAAAGGGGTCGACCCGTTGTTAACTTGTTGCGTCATATTTTAAGGGGTCCGACTTTTGTTACGCCGCGTTACGATGGGGGGGTCAAAAAGTGCAAAAATCGCGTGTGGACGTCTGGACGACCCCTGTGCGCATCGATATCTAAATTTTGATTCTTGCTGTTTTCAAGTCATCATTTTGCCATCTATATGGATAGGTATATCTTTAACATCATTTCATGAAGTAATTTCAAAATAATGAAATCTTCAAAACAATCGGACACGATTAAATAGCCTAAAGTCAATTCCAATCTAATCCAGTTGTCATCTCTTTGAATTAATGGATCAGGTCCTAGGACCGGGGTATTCAATTGGCGGCCTGCAGGCCAGATCCCACCAGTCAGGGGCTGTGACATGGCCTGCGAAGGAGATAGTAAAACTTTAAATAACGTTTTTTAACACATAGGAAATATATTTAAAAGTCTTGCATTCAACTTACCTGTTTTATGTTGCTAGTGAACTATATTTTTGTAAAATACAACATTTTTGCACCTGACATTCAGGCGTGTCATGAAAAATGTGGCCCTTCGTGAAATTTAAGCTGAATACCCTGTCCTAGGAGAATAAAACTTTACTTGAGATATTTGTTGGTCCGCTGACTTTTACTAAGACAAATAATACAGTAGAAACGACGTATAACAGATTGTCAATGCAGAAGTGTGACGAACTTGTGTCGAGTACAGGAAAATATGAGCTTATTGTTAATTGTTAAGCCTGTGTATTCTATAGATGATGTCTCCCATAAATAATAGCGCACCAAACAACTTCCAAGGACTACAAGGACAACAAGTAACAAACTATTCTTCCAACACGATGCCATATCAACACGGTGATTAACTATTCTTATGTATAGACCTAGAGGTTTTGATATTACGATATCTATTAATTAAACGCCATGAGCAAATTCAATCAGCACAACGGTTAGTCTTGTCTGCTTGCGTTTAGACTCACTGTGTCCGATCTACAGTGTAACCAAAATTCATGAAAAACTTTTATTACCGTGCAAAATTTAGAGTCTAAGAGCTATGACTTCTATAGCGCTCTTTATAAGATATGTGACTGGCTTATAGACCAAGGTTCATTCTAAGCGCAGCAGTCATTGGAGAAAGGGAAGTTATTGCGATAGAACAGAAATTGCATCGGCCAGATAGGTCAGTACTTAGATTGCGAAATGCACAGACAGACAGACAGACAGACAGAGACAGACATACATACAGACAGACAGACTGACTGACTGACTGACTGACTGACAGATTAACAGCTAGATAGTAGGATGCGATATCGTGGAATAGTCCTAATACCTATCTGTCAGTGCATAAAATGCCCTTGTCTAAGTTGCCTATAAACTTATCTATTGTCTGATCACATTAATAGATTAATACGTTTACTTCAGGCATGGTCGTAGTGACTGGTCATCAGCCCTATCTGCCTAACATGGATCCAGCGACGGCCACCGCGCCGGAAGAAGAGGTGGTCACAGATGGAGCTCAAGCGCAATACAATAGCTATTCCCCGTGCAAGTTCTGATGGGCGAAACACCGACGCAAAAATGTCAACGTATTAAGAGTAAAACTACTTCAGGTTCAAGATAAACTAAAACTAACAGCACACATCATTTTGTAATGTTCGGCTAACGCAGGCGTAGCTTGATCTTGCGACGTCTAAGTTGTCTTCATGCTTACGATGAACGATGATATGATTTTCTCGTTGCGTTTTTTCTCCAAGTTTTGGTTCACCATATTTTGTCTTTATTTCCTCTTTCGACAGCTTTTCTTACGTCTCACTTTACAAACTAAAATTAAGTCGAAACTTTGTGAGAGTGCGAGATCAATTTTCTGAAACCGTTTGGCGTGCATACGTAATCGAAGTTCAGACATTCGATTGATTTTATGACGTTTTTATGACATAGACTAATTTTGCTTTCAATGGTTCCACCGATAAAGTTTGGCAACCTTAGCCTTTTAATTATATCATTCCGGATTTTTAACCTGTTCAAATGTGTTCATCTGCTATATCAAAACGTGTAGAGTTTCTTTGAAATGATCTTATGTGAGTATGATTGAATAAATCAGTGATTAGCCTAATGTATTCGTTATGTTTCAAGGACATGAGCGTTAACTTAACACTAACATAAGTTTACAAGGTTTAATACCATGAGTAAAATTTCGTGGTGTAGACCTATTTTCTGATATTTGTCTGATGCACAGCTGTAATGTTTTTATTCAGGTCTAATTGAAATGTGAAGTAACCGACGCAAGGTGAAAATACAGATTTAACTTGTTTAACAGTCATGTATTTTTGGTTATGATGTTGGTCGTGTAATAATAATAATAATAATAATAAACTATAAACTATAAAAACATCCTGCTTTTGGGAACGTCCATAAAACGCTCATTTTAGATCACACGCTGAACATACCTTTAGTAGCAAGCACTATCGCCATACTATTATTGAAGGAAGAAGTGGGTGAAGTGAAGTGAGGTGAAGGTGAGGTGAAGTGAAGTGTTTAATGATCATCGGCCGACTGCCCGAGCAATCAACTCAGTGTATTTAATTTAACATTCATCAGGCTACAACAGACTACCCCTGACGTCACACAATCAGGCGACAGGATGAATGCACGCTAGCTAGAATATCCCTATGAAGCATTGATCCATGGAAGGGAGGAAGAGGAGGGGGCAAATGGAAAAAGACCACCCAAGTATTTTAAACATAATATTGAAGTGATGCTGGCGCTACATACTCCAAGTTCCTAATGACTAATAGTAGCCACTATCCTAAACTCCATAGATGTTGCAAACGTAAAATCTAAAATAAAAAACGTAAAAAATGCGTTTTTTTCTTTAAAAAAAAAAACGTAAAAAATGTTGAAAAAACGCTCATTTACTGTCTAGCCAACACAAAAGTTAATTTTCTACGGTGGTGGCGTAATTAGTTTATAAACGAAGAAAAGCAAGACAACGAGAAACACTCATTAGTATGCCTAATGCAGAAAACGCTATATGTAGGACTATTTATTTATTGTGACAATTTGTTAATCACTTTTTGAATAAATATTAATAACATTGTCCTAACAGTCCAGGGGCGTAAATCCTATGTGTTTTTCTGGGTCCGGACCCACCCACTTTTTAGGAGCTTATGGGTCAGCTAGGCCAATTATGGAAAGACAATGGACCCTACCGTGACGTCACTTTTCCGTACGACTCCATTTTGTCATTTTTAGGTCTTTGAGATGAAAAACGTTTATTATTATTATTTACTGTCTATCCTGCATTTATCATTATGTTTCTAATAATAATTTATTTTGTTTGAGAAAAAATAGATTTATTTTCACTTTTCAATTATACGATTAATCTTTAAGTTCAAAGACCTTTATGACACTTACGATTGAACATCCTATCCTGGGCGATAAAACGTAAGAGCGAAATTTTCTTTGTATTACGAGTTCATTGATCATGCTGTTCAACAATTGGAAACACGTTTCTCGTCAGATGACATGAAGACATACGGCTCCATGGAATCCATTCTTCTTTCTACAGAGCTTCCTGATGATGCACAGATCGTCCTGTCTAAGTATCCTGAAGTCAACACCGCATACTTACAATCTGAGCTGCCCATGTTTCATCGGCATGCAAAGGTGAGTCTTACGTCATTAACTCAAGTGGTGACACATGCACGCGCATTGAAGAAGGAAGTTCGCGACCTATTTCCCTCAGTTATGGCACTCATTCAGCTGCTTCTTGTGTGTCCAGCATCTTCAGCAGAAGCTGAACGTTCATTCAGCAGTTTGAGACGTCTTAAAACGTGGCTACGAAGTACGATGACAGGAGAGGCTCAACTCGGTGGCAGTTTGCCACATTCACCAGGATCTGTTGAATCGCATTGACATGGATGCAGTCATGCACGATTTTGTGAGTCGTTCAGAGATTCGCAAGAACATTTTCGGGAACATTCTGGCATGACTGGAACTCTGATCTATTGAGCTTACTACAGCAGCAATTGCATTGTGACTTACTATTGTGTTTGTAGTTTCAAAGTGCATTGCTACATGTACATTGCTATTTGTTTTTAGACTTTTTGTCAATCTCTGCAAGTATTATACTTTGTTGTTCGCCGGTAGGCCCTGTATTGACCTTTGTCTGGTATGGGCTCTTTGGAATTAATTCATTCATGTATCGAGTTCCACATAATTGACATTTGACAATGCTTGATGACTTGATGTGCAATGGTTTGCTGGTTTAAGTATGATAATTATAATAATGTATTGAATTGTTACCACTGAGCACTGGCAAGGCTTGTTTCAATAAACATTGTTTTGTGACAGCACAATTTAAAATTTTCATTTGGACCCACCCACCTTTTTACACAGATCTACGCCTCTGCCTGACACCAAATTAATTAGCTCCTCTAAAAGCTATATACAGTCAAGACACGAAGCGATCATCTTAGGTTTAACGTAAACGTATCACCTTCAAAGCTGGTTAAATTCACATTCTAAGGAATTCTAAGCAATTGCCGATAATATTTTTAAATACACCGCACCTTTTCGTATAAATTTCGTACACTTTACAACAAAAACAAGAGAATTCAACTCAATGTGGTTCGTTTTTCGACTTTTCAATATTGCGGCGTTTTGACGCTAAACTTCGCGTAATTGAAATTGTGTAACGCCTTGATTAACATTTGAAAATTTTGATTCACCGCTTGTCTTACCTATGACCCAGAAATAATGGAAATGCCGTATTGCAAAAAAGCCGTTGAAAAACGCAAAAAAAAAAAAACGTAAAAAATTTAAAAAGTAAAAAAAGCGTTTTTTGTTGGCGAATAAACAGCGTAAAAAACGTTTGCAACATCTATGCTAACAGTGTTTAATCTAGACCGTTTCCGGGGGGAAACATTGCCTCTTTCCCCCGGGAATTTCAAATTTCCCCCGGAAATTTTGGCATACTACATGGACTAACAGCAGCTCCCTAGCAGAATTTCCCCCCGGCTTTGTCAAATCCCCCCCCGCTTTTTCAGTCCCCTCTCCGGAGTCCAAGAGTCTAGATTAAACACTGTATGCTAAACTCTGACTAAAGCCTAAACTCATCTAACTATCTCTTACTCATACTGTAATAGTCAGCGTAATTTTTTAAAGTAGACGAAGCCTAAAAGTAGAACTGCATTCTCTTCCATGAAAGGCGTGGAATGTTAGCAATAGTAAATATTACCATCTATTCAGTTCAGCAAAGGCAATCTCATGTGGTTTCAGAAATTGCGTCAGTTCTGTCAGTTCAACCCTGACAAAGTCGGTTCGGACTTTGTTTGCTTTGTGGTTGAAGAACGTTTCTCGGCTTATATAGATTTGGTTTTCATAGAAAATCCTCAGTATTGCGGTGATGTTATTTGTCCAAACGATAAGATGATTATTGCTTGAGAAATGGTTACTGGTGGACATCGATGCTGGTATCCGAGAATCATTGTCATTTACGAAGTAGACCAACATAAACATGACGTGATTTAAATTTAGTGGCTTAGGAAGGCTTAGGGCGCTAACCGGAATTGAACCCGCTCCGTCAGCCTACCGCTCCAGCGCTTGACCCGTTCTGCCATCTTCCGCGGAAGTTCCGCCAACATGCTGCCGAAATCATGCAAACCCAGTTACCCAGGTTAACGAATATTGACGCTGGAGAAAGTAAGTCTACGTGCTTATTTTAATTGCTTGTCCGATTAAAGTGGTTTACTCTTGACGAGGAACGGGATCCATCAGACAATATTAATACGCATTTTAAATTTTCATTCGTCTCAGTAGCCATACAAGATTAAATAAATAACGCTCATGAAAATAGCAATTTCAGTCGATTCAAAAACTCTTTCGCGAATGGGTCACGTCTATGAGTCATGTCAGCTCGTGTGCAGCATTCGATTCTTTCAGCATCACGCACTATGTACCTTTATGTCAGGCTAAGACTTAAGTAAATACTATAGCCTAATGTTTACAGTGTTTCTGAGGATAGTTTAGGCTCTTAGGGAGCGGCTGGATCAGATCCGAAGTTCGATGATGAATTCGCATTCAATGCGTTGAACTTTAGGACCGAAAAAATCGGTCGTTGAAGGCATGCTTCGGATGCCAAAGAGCTTGCGCACAGGCTAGAATAATAGCTACACCTTGTATTCGTAATAATTTATTCGTCTGTGTAAATAGCTTCGAGATCACCTAGCCTAGTGGCCGCTAACAACAGTTTAACGCTTTCGTCAAAAGAACTTCAGGTAAAGGACTTACACCTGCCGGTCACGGCTGGTTTTCGGCCCGCTTTAGGCTAAAAGGCTAAAGCTTTTTATGCTTCCTGCTCCATTCGACTGTGTCGCGTCCTCGATATCACGTCTGGTTACCGTCCATAGTTGAACAAAGGTAAGAGTCTACAGATCCTTTCCGAAGAAAACATCTGGACAACAAATCGAATAAATTTCTTAATGTTTGGCTTTTCAACAGTCGTTGATCTTGAACAAACGACGAATATATAGTTGGTCTGCTCTGAGGTAAGCACTAGGCCTACAACAGTGGTTCTCACACAGGACAAACCTTCCCGAACCACTTTGAACCTTGTTGTTGTTATTATTATTATTATTATTATTATTATTATTATTATTATTATTATTATTTATTATTATAAGCATTAGTATAGAAAGATTCTAAAGTCTTGTAGAAGCGGAAGATCTTCTGTGAACATTCGATGTAATACTAGATTTTATATAGGCCTAATTAAACATTAACTGAATCTTTTATGTAAAGAGATGTAATTGTTTGACGAGAGCATATAGCATGGCTTTAATTTTATTAAACAAATTGTCCTCTAGTTATTACTGTACTGTTACTTCTAGTCGATTTCAACATTGAAATTAGAATGCCATTGGTATCGCACTGTATTTCAATTTAATCGAGCCGCATATCACTTTTGTGCCAAAAATTAGGCCATAGCACATTAACGCCTGATTTTGAAATCTAAATTTCGCATTCGTCTATGTATGCGGATCGTCGGCGATAACAGACCAGCGTCACCGTCGTGTCATTTCATTCCATAATCTGATTCGTAAAGTTAACGCAGAGCAGCACTGATCAGTCAATTACATAGTCACCTTTCGATAAGGAATGCACTTACTTTTGCATTATTGTAGAATGCAGGATCATAGCAGCGCAATGCGTTCGATTGCCCATCCAGCGGCACCTTCTTTTCCTGGAAGCGTGGTGTACCTGCAGCCCCCTCCGGCCGCCGCTACAAGCCAGGTCGACGGCTATCGTCACAACCTGTCCGTTGGCCTCGGTGCGACGCAGCTTGTCCTCGGCTGTCTCTGCATCGTCTTCAATTGTGTATTGCTTGGTTTGAACGTCCTGTACTATGGACTCGGCATTGCATTTGTTGGTCATGGCATCTGGTGCGGTGTACTGGTATGCAGCAATGATTCGCTGTTTCTTTCTTTGGTGCGTTTATTTAACGACGCTTCCGTATCAGAGATGATATCAGCGTCGATTGATTCGCTTCAGGATCGTGTTCCTATATGCAGGATGGCGCAATGAAAACGGCACCACACGGTGCCAGAATACGTATCTTGTCAGCCCATGTATTTATGAACGATTTAATTCTTTGCTCGATTTGCGCTTCCAGAATTGTTTTTGAAATGGCCTCGCCCGTTGGAGATTTCATAGCTTACCAACCGAATTAGAATGTTAACGGTTTCATTATAGACCTAATGTCATAGGACACGTGTGATATGATTACTAGCTGGGGTTGTAGAATCTGGTCGGATGTCCATATTTGCTGTCACAAATGAGATTAAAGTTGTGCCCACTCTCTTTTCTGTTCTGAGATTGTGGAATTCGGATTCAATGATCTTTTATGTCTAATATATACAGTATAGGCGGTCTTACCGTCAACCATGCATAGTGATTAATCTATAAAACGTTAGTTTATTTTATCAAGAAAATTACGGTGAAAGCAGTTTTGTAAATTAGTCGCACTTATAATTAAATGCGTTAAAACTCTGTGCTAAGACATTCACTGATTGAAGCCAGTGGCGTAGCAGGGGGAAAAACTCCCTTGGCTGTTCGACCACATTTTTTTATTGTGTTTCAATATAGTTTTACGCGCTCATATACCTATATAATTCACTTAATTCACTTATTGAATTAAAATAATTGTTGACCTTTTTTGCTTGTCAGAAATTTTTAGAATTTTAACGCGTTGCATCATGGGAATCATCGTGATAACCTTTTTTGGTTGTCAGAATTTTTCGAAGTTGGGAATGCTGGGAAAATTCTGGCTACGCCACTGACATAGTGCATACTGATTGAAGCAATTGATCAATTGGAGAATTCATCAAAGGCTCTATTTAACTGTAGCTTACTAGTAATTGAAAACATTTGTAGGCTACTGTAGGCCTAATTGTCGTTCTGCTTTATTATTTTTTAAAGTTCATCATAGCAGGAGCCTTTGGAATTTCGGCTGGAATGAGCAAAACCAAATGCAAGGTTGGTAAGCAAAACTGTTCTTTGCATTGTTGTCGAAAACAGTATACAGTATAGGAAAATACGCATACACGCAGACACACATACACACACGCGCGCGCACGTAAGCACACACGCACACACATACTTCATAGCCGTATCACCAAGTAAACTCCAGTTGCAGCATTTAACAGATGCTATGGTGTTAATACCTCAATGGACACAAGCAAAATTGTTAATTTGTTAATTAAATAAGTAATGACGTCATCAACTTCCGCTTACTTGAAATGCGTAGAGGGTTCATTTCCGAGTGTGATTGCCAAATTTCATAACTCTATCACCAAGCAAAGTTGCAGCATTTAATAGATGCTATGGTGTACATGTACTGTTAACAACTCAATGGGCCCAAGTTCGCGGACCTGAGCAACAGTGAGCATGGCTGTCGTCAGTCCTTACTTTAAGAGATATCGCGTCAATGATCGTCATTATAATATTTACTTTGTTCAGATTCTTGTCGTTGATTTAATTTTGTTCGGTAAAAGTAGATTAGGGGGACAGGCAGAGTAAATCTGAGATCGGGATAGCTCCCTTCTAGACTTCTGTTGAATGCTAACTGCGCAGTAATTAATGAGAGGGACGACGTTGGATAAGGTGCCTCAGGGCGCCAGAAAGGCTCGCGATGTCCCTCGATGCGTATGCCAATTAATATTCAGACTATTAAAGATCTTAGGAAAACACAGTATCAAAGCGTAAATGAGCGTCAAAAGAAGCTAAAGTTTTACTGTGTGAATTGTCTGAAAGACTGTAAAAGATGCATTTAAAAATAGCAGCCTCGTAGTCAAAAATGGCACGTTGTGTATTTTAAATGCGAGACAATTTTTTGTTTCCACAATACCTGTATGTCTAATGAACTATGAAAAATGTATCTTAAACGCAAGCAATGATTGTGAGAATTGCTGGTGTTTAGCTTAGGCACGAGGGGTTCTCCCCATATTCTGGCTGGAGCCGATCATGGCATTTGTGAAAACCCGTTGATAAATTGACGGTGGAGGGGCGTAGGCAATTTGATCTAAGAAAATATGTAAGGGTTTAAAATGCTTGGCACAACGAACTTTCTTGCTCGTCAAGACTTTCACCCGAAAATGTTGATGTGCGCTCCTCTATTCCGGAATCCTGGCTACGCCACTGTTATGGGATAGTCAAATTACTTACTACCGGCAATTAATCGGTCGCTGTTCTGTTTTAGATCATCACTTACATGGTCCTGAGCATCATATCTGCCTGCTTCACTTCTGCACTTCTCGCGTGTGGAATAATTGGAGCCGTTGGCAGTGGATCCAGAGCGGCGTATGGGAGATGCGACTATGGATACAGTTACTACTACGATTACTACTATCGGCCACCCTGCAATGTAGGCTCCATCATTGTGTTCGAAATGATTTGATGAAACTCGGGAGTTGGATGCCAGCTGGCGATAATATTATGCTAGCCTCGCTGCAACTTTGCCTGCTGAGAGAGGGAAAGAGAGGGAGAGAGAGAGAGAGAGAGAGAGAGAGAGAGAGAGAGAGAGAGAGAGAGAGAGAGAGAGAAGGCGCTGGGATTCTAGAGAATTATCATCGGCATAATTCGCCCCATCGCTATACAAAAATCCCCGAAATGAAACGATCGAAAGTGCAATTGCCTGAAATTAGACTGGGCACGTACTTTGAAATTCACTAAAAGTTTTCACGGCTGTTAGAATTCTAACTGTTACCAAACTGGACGGCCGGGTTTCTCCTCTTATTCGGCTCCCTCGCCTACTCGAAGCGCAAGGGAAGACTTCGTAGACAAAGTCTGTGTAATGTGTATTCTATTTCAAAAGATATTCCACCGAATGAAAAAACGATAGAAATGTGATATGTTACGGTGGTTTATATATAGGCACATCTTTGACGCTTGGCTCTCACTATCTAGAACAGCGTATTGGAGCACAATGGAATAGCTAGCAGAGAAAATTGACTGAGATTAGGTTTGCTGAGATGAATTGAAAAACCAAAGTCTAAAATTCGTTCACTTGAGAGATTTTTCTCAATCTATAATAATATATCAGTAGACCTTTTTGTAGCCACCGGCGTCTGCGTGATCATTGCACTAGTCATGCTAATCATGCATTACACGAGATTTCTTTGAATGTTGTTAGGAGTACAAATTGGACGCAGCTATGGAGGGCTGTATTGCCGTGTGCGGTCTTATTGCCGCCATCCTGTTCATCTGGGCTTCGACTCTTGCCTGCATGGCCAAAGTCTGCACTTGCTGTCAATCACAGCCAGTAAGTGTAGCGTGAAAACAACGTAACAGTGTCGGTATTTTGGTAAAATATATCAGCGGTGTGACTTGAGTATACGAGGACTTATAGACAGTGGCGTAGCCACGGGGGGGGGGTTAAACCTCCCCTTGGACGGCTGAAAAAATGTTTTTAATGTATTCCCATGCAATTTTATTTTTTGAGGCGATTTTTGGCAATATTTTGGGTGAACCCCCCTGGCGGCTATTGACGATTTTTTAACCCCCTCCGGAAATCCTGGCTACGCCACTGCTTTTAGATATTGTTCGTGCTTTTGACGCTTCTCTCCAGCTGCGAATTTTGAGACTATAGAGTGCCAATTGTTAAGTAGGCCTAATCAAAGAGTTGTGGTAGGTGTGAGCAAAATAACTGGCCTTGTGGGTGTATGGTGAGGCGTCTATACTATGCTGATAGTATGGTGTTAAACTATTAAACTATACTATTAAATTATACTATTAAACTGCTGGTAATTTATTGTCACATTGTAAGAGTCTACGATTATGAGTGAACTGCTCTAAAATGAAACTGGCGGTAAAGGTAATCGGTATTTTGCAGTGCTAAATTCTTCCGCGATCTGTATTGAAACAGTTCGATTAATGCGGTTGTAAAACAATAGTTCTGGCCTATGTGGCCGTAGTAGGCTCTATCTTCATTTGATTATTGCTACTTTCGATTTGTCACTTCTCATCTTTATACACTAACTGTCCGCGACAATTTTAAACGTTTCAGACAAAAAATAGTGTATTTGAATCTCTGAATTACACAATTCAATAGTCAATCGCAGTGTTGAATTAAGGACATCGGGGACCGAGGGCTCTAGGGTTTCTGGGGCCGCTAAATAACGTTCTACAACTTCGACAACGTTCATAAGCTTAATATTAGTTCGGAAATCGTTTCTATTAAAATTCCTGCTCCTTTTCCCCTCTTCCTTTCGTCCAAGTTTACGCCAATGGATATTAACTCTCACGGGGTAGAGGAATAAGCTAATTGTTACGTTGTGTTTTTGTAGTCAATCGTTCCAATCCATTCCGGACCAACCACCTTCCAAGGACTGCAAGTGACCGCCTATCCCCTTACCACAATGCCATATCAACAAGGTGATAATCTATTCTTATATAAGCATACAGAAATAGATTTCGAGTGTGATTCTATACAGTAACATCACAATCTATCAGACAGTGGCGGTTCCAGGATTTCTTGGTGGGGAATGAATGAATTCATAAAAAGTTGGCGGGGTGGGGTGAAAATAGAAGGGAAAACCCGCTAGAATTTGCCAAAAAGGCTGGAAAAAGAAATTTTATCCCTCATTTTACTACATTTTAGCCGAATAATAGGATGACAAGCAAAAAAGAAAAAAGGTCATCTCCGGTTAGTTTTACTAGGCTTTTACTCAAAAGTAGGTTCCACAAGCAACAAAATAAGTCCGAAAGTCCGGTGGGGGATGCATCCCCACTCATCTCCCACGTGGGACCGCCACTGCTACCAGAACTTCTTTCAACATTGCCTTGGATGAAACCGAATAAAATCGGTGTTCCTTTCTCAATCCGTATAGGGCTATTCTTTTGGCCTTAGCCTACATGCATAATATATAGTAGTATTTGCACGTGACATCTTGCACTAGGAAATGTTAGTCTGTCTGTTTGTAACATTAGAAGGCAGTGCTGTGTGGGATTTGAAAGATTTATGCTTTGCTTTTATTTTATTCCGTGTCTTGTTGGCATTTAGAGCTAGACCTAGGTCTAATGCTTCTGATCAGTTACAATAGACTGAAAGTGTCGGTCTGTAGAAGCCTTGGTGCCCCATATTCGGAGCCCTGGCTTAGGCTGGCTACGCCACTGATATTTATTATAAATTCTTGTGTCAATACAAGTCAACTATTTTCTGGTCATTTATAGATTGCTCTGTTACTGGTTTGCTTCAGGCATGGTCGTAGTGACTACACCTCCGCCATATCAGCCTAACGCGGTCCCAATGATGAACACTGCAACAGCAAGTGCAGTGGCCACCGATGCGTCTCGAGTGCAATACGACAACCTTCAGCGCAACAAATGATGAATGCGTGGCACACCGGCACATCGGCACATCTGTGAAATAAAAAATATAATCGAAGGACTCGAATAATATTAGCAGTAGAAAAGACACTTCAAAAGAATCATAATAGCATATCATTACATAATTTCGGAGAACAAAGGAGTACTTCTATTGTTGCTTTTCGTAAAAAAACTAATAGTAGAGCCTAGGTTTACATCATTTATGAACTACTGTGACTGCCTACCCGCCTACGACTTGGACAAATCTGATTACGGACTGTGGATTTTACCCCGAACGAGCGCTCGTAAATAATCTGGTGCAGTGGTGCACTGCACAAAGCTTTCGGGCAGCGCCATAGAAATTTCGTTTTACCTATCATAGGCGTAAGCTTTTATATTCTAGTAGCCTTTTATTTAGAAATCGATAAACAATTACAAGCAGCCACTAGCATCACATTTCTTCGGAATTGTTGACCCGCCATATTTTGTCTTTATTCGTGATTTTCGCTCAACTGTTAAACTACTAGCCTAATCAAAACGTTGCCTCCGTTATACGATTCTTAACGATGTTAAACGCATGTTAATTATAGGGTAAGCCTAACTGCATTTCAGGTGGTTTAGTGGGATTTCTTTTGTGTTAAAAGTTAATAGGCCTATAGGCCTACTAATAATTTATATTGACCTACCTACAGCAAATAAGCTTAATCCTAAGCCTGTGCAATCAGGGCGTAGCGACGGGGGAGGGGTTATCAGCACATATACCCCCAAACAGTGCATATATATATATGCCTAAACACTGCAGTATACAGCATGTAGCATATAAACCTATATATAACATACATTATATATAGGCCTAGGGCCTAATGTATATAACAATATATACCCCGATATTTATACCCTCCCTCAATTAAATTCCTGGCTACGCTCCTGTGTGCAACAGGATCTGAGCCACATGAACAGGAAAGAATGTAAGAAAACTGTGAAGATGGCATTATAGGCTACAGTAATGGGCGATGAGCCCACGGACCACGGTTGATGATGATGATGATGATGATGATGATGATGATGATGATGATGATGATGATGATGATGATGATGATGATTACCATAATATCTTAAATACCTTACACTTTAAAACTTCGTCAACACAGGATAGGCCTATAGGCCTACAGGTAGGCGCCGAGCCCACCGAGGCGGCATGATAATAATTATTGTCCTATAGCAGTGATGGGCACTAGTTAATTTAACTAAAATAGTTATAACTATTAGTTTAACTGGAAAAATTTAGTTGAGGCAATAGTTTAACTACTTTTTTCTTAACTAGTTACATCAATAGTTTAACTACTTTTTAAAATAGTTACAACTAAAAGTTTAGCTACTTTTTTGGCAACTTTTTTATTTTACTGCTTATTTCTTATTGCGCTTTGCACTGAAACATGACAATGATTTACACTAGTGTTGCTGACATTGTTGTCGAACTTTCTGATAGTTAATCACATTGTTTGATGCAAGTACCTCCTGCATAAGCCTTCAGGGGCGGTTCTACGTTGTGGATGACTGGAGATGCATCCCTCCACCATAAATGCATGTGTGGCATTGATGAATTTCTGAGAAAATGTTTGGTATTTATTTCTTGGTAGTGCTTTGGTCTCACAGTATACTTACTGACTACCTACAGTTCATTTTGCACTATGACTCTGTACAACCAGACTAAAATCGCTTTTGTGCATTGTCATTTATGAACATTATATTTTATAAATCAGATCCATAGATTTCTTCTAAACCGTTTGCATATAATTCTTTTGACAATTGGCGGGATCTTGCTAGAAATTCATTGCATCCCCCACCGAGAGTTCTTGCAACCGCCACTGTAAGCCATAGATTACGGCAAGTTCTTTTTGTTACATTGAAAGGAGTCGAATAATAAAAAAATTTACAAAAAGTTGCAAAATAGTTGGAAATAGTTTAACTACTTTAAAAAAGTTTAGTTAAACTTTTTTGGAAAATTTTAACTAATAGTTAAAATAATAGTTTAACTACAAATATTTAGTTAAAAATAAAGTTTAGTTTAACTACTTTTTTTCCAACTAGTGCCCATCACTGTCCTATAGTACTCGGACGAGTACAGAGGCAGAAGTATGCATTTACCCCGGTACTAAATCGCGGTAATAGACCCTACATTTGCACAAGTAATTTCTCACTGTCAGTTAATTGGCCCCTAAGTGCCCTGACGTGCGTTAGGTCTAACCAGCGGCGTAGCGAGGGGGCAGTGGGGCGAACCGCACCGGGCGGCATTTGCTCTAGGGGCGGCATTTTCGAGACTTTTGAATTTTTGAACTTTGGTAACGTTATTTTGCTTAATTGTTGAGAAATTTAGGGAAGTTGGTAACAGTTTGTTGCTTGTCGGGAAATTTTGGGAAGTTGATAACGTTTTTTCCAGGAAATTTCGTCCAAAATCGGTGAGTAGTTGAGGGTGAGTTTTATCAGACCAAGGAGAACGAATCAGACATGAACCCGTAAAGGAGGGCTTGATGTCGAATCTGGGATATGAAGTAACTAATCGCACAAAATAGCTGACAAGCACAAAAAAGAAGGTCGCCAACTTTTTTGCAAACTTGACCGGTCGAAAGTGTCTTACCCCCCTGCGAAAGTGTCTTACCCCCTGAAAAACAGTGAAATGACGTCTCTGATTATTATTATTACTATTTATTACTATATATTCATTCGTTAGGCATTTGTTAACGACAAAGCTAAAATTGTCGAGTCAGTATTGTCAGTAGCTGCAAAAATAATGCTTTTATTAATTTTTTTCTTAATGTCACCTAATTTTGCTGATATGAACGCTAATTAACAGCATACATGAACTTACAGTAACAGTCAAAAGTAATTGCCACAGTATTTAATTCATGAAATTTCATATCATGGTGAACTTATAAAACGCTGTTAATTTTTTAACAGGTATCAGTATAAATTATTTGCTAAGGCAACTTGGTAACGTAACAGATTTTAGCGGTTTATTTAATAAGTGTTTTTTTATTTATATGTGCCAAACATAATAAAACTTCATATTTTAGCTGTGGTATTCCTCCCCCAATTACTTTTGTCCACTACTGTAAGTAAGTAAGTAAAATCTCGTGGATTTCTATAGCGCCTTGGAAAGCAGAACAACAGTAGCTGCTTATTCTTAGGCGCTCAGCCTCTCTTAAAATAGCTATAGGAAAGGTGTGGGATCAGCCAGGCAATGGTCAATATCCGAAGGGCAGTGAGGCTAGGTTGTTACAGCTATGGCGGAAATGATTTCAGAAACAGGAAGGATTTAAGCTTAGACCTGAAGACTTGAGGAGATAGTGCGGGAATTATAGGAAATGAGGAATCAGATTTTATTGTTTTAAAGTGTCCAAGTGTGCGAAGGGAAGCTGGGATCGAGTTCCAGAGTTCAGGTGCAGCATATGAGAAGGCACGGTTGCAAATTTTCAGGGATGACTGATTTAGCGGGCGTGACAGAGTGAGATGAGATGACGAACGTGTGGGTCGAGGAGGCTGAGGGGTTAATAGTGATCTAAGGTAGACAGGTTTTGATGACTGAAGTGAGCTATGTGTAAGTGTTATTATCTTATATTGGATACGTTCTGTTATTTTAAGCCAATGTAATGATTTTAGTATGGGTGAAATATGGGAGAATTTATGTATGTATTTATGTATTTATTTACTGTATGTTAACCTCTAACAATATGTATGCTGGAAAGTTTCCGGAATTTCCCCCAAAAATTCCGAAAACTTTCCCGGCATTCTATTTTTCCGGAAAAGTTACAAGTTACAACCCTAATCCATGGTAGGCCTATCGGCCGGACCATGAATAACGGGCCTCCATGGGCCGG
The DNA here is from genome assembly GCA_018105865.1 of Metaphire vulgaris. Lineage (NCBI taxonomy): Eukaryota > Metazoa > Annelida > Clitellata > Crassiclitellata > Megascolecidae > Metaphire > Metaphire vulgaris. The sequence goes on from CM030844.1 coordinate 9,242,534, forward strand.
TTGGACAACCGGGTGAGAGTCTATGGTGGATAAGGCAGGTCAAAAAGATGGGAATGTTAACTTTGTTTGAAAAATTTGTAGTAAATAATAACTAGCAGACAACGTGATTTCAGTCATTTTGCACATTAGGATCTGTGCTGATTCCAATAAATTGGAAATACTTTCATTTCCTAAAAGTCATCGGCGGCAACAGATCATTAGGTGAACTGATGGGTGATGGCCGCAACATGTCTGCAGATCGTTAAGTCTTTCATTGACACAACGACGCTCATGATCGTCTCTTTATCATCTTGTCGTTGTTCGCGTTGTTGTTAGGAAATAGGACTATGATAAGCGATGGATTATGACTTCAAGATGCGTCTGGTCAGCGAGAGGAATAAAGTGGAGGACGAATTCGACTTCGAAGGCAAAAAGATCGGTCGCGGCACATACGGCCACGTCTACAAAACTTCTCTATAGTCAGCACGACGTTATATTTACGGGTCAGCAGAATATATAACTAGGCCGCGCCCACTGTATGGCAACCCAACTTGTAAGAAGACATGAATTCGAGTCCCAAAAAGTATACCAAAAAATAACTATCAGGCACTATAAATTAAAACTCAAACGGAGCAAAAATAACTCACGTCGAAAACACTCGCCATCCACAACAAAAGACCACCGAATGATCAACCAACGACCACTCAACCGTAAACCAACCTGATAATACCATAGAGTCAATACATTGCACTATAAATAGCCCAACGAACACGCCAATTCAATTTTTAATGTAGTACTTAATAATATTTAGAATATCGTCATATCTGAAATAGGAGCAGACTGTGACTGATCGCTACAAGTCACTGTCCTCAACAAATAGCCACTGCCAGCTATTTCTTTAGCGCCACTTCTAAGTCAATGCATTGCTCTATATATTATTCCACAGGACAATTTGAATTTTTTTAATTATTTCTAATACCATTTATTTCGAATTTTTTGATTTCTATAACAGGATCAGACTGTGACTGACCGCTACAAATCACTATCCGCAACAAATAGCCACTGCCAGCTATTTCTTTAGCGCCACTTCTACCGTTGCATCTCATATAATGCATTGCTCTATATATTCTACCAAAGGCCAATTTGAATTTTTTTAATCATTTCTAATACCATTTAATTCGAAATTTTTGATTTCTATAAAAGGATCAGACTGTGACTGACCGCTACAAATCACTATCCGCAACAAATAGCTACTGCCAGCTATTTCCTTAGCGCCACTTCTACCGTTGCATCTCATATAATGCATTGCTCTATATATTCTACCACAGGCCAATTTTAATTTTTTTAATTATTTCTAATACCATTTATTTCGAATTTTTTGATTTCTATAACAGGATCAGACTGTGACTGATCGCTACAAATCACTATCCGCAACAAATAGCCACTGCCAGCTATTTCTTTAGCGCCACTTCTACCGTTTCATCTCATATAATGCATTGCACTATATATTCTACCACAGGCCAATTTGAATTTTTTAAATTCTTTCTAATACCATTTATTTCGAATTTTTTGACTTCTATAACAGGATCAGACTGTGGCTGACCGCTACAAATCACTATCCGCAACAAATAGCCACTGCCAGGTATTTCTTTAGCGCCACTTCTACCGTTTCATCTCATATAATGCATTGCTCTATATATTCTACCACAGGCCAATTTTAATTTTTTTAATTATTTCTAATACCATTTATTTCGATTTTTTTGATTTCTATAACAGGATCAGACTGTGACTGATCGCTACAAATCACTATCCACAACAAATAGCCACTGCCAGCTATTTCTTTAGCGCCACTTCTACCGTTTCATCTCATATAATGCATTGCTCTATATATTCTACCACAGGCCAGTTTTAATTTTTTTAAATATTTCTAATACCATTTATTTCGAATTTTTTGATTTCTATAACAGGATCAGACTGTGACTGATCGCTACAAATCACTATCCACAACAAATAGCCACTGCCAGCTATTTCTTTAGCGCCACTTCTACCGTTTCATCTCATATAATGCATTGCTCTATATATTCTACCACAGGCCAATTTTAATTTTTTTATTTATTTCTAATACCATTTATTTCGAATTTTTTGATTTCTATAACAGGATCAGACTGTGACTGATCGCTACAAATCACTATCCGCAACAAATAGCCACTGCCAGCTATTTCTTTAGCGCCACTTCTACCGTTTCATCTCATATAATGCATTGCTCTATATATTCTACCACAGGCCAATTTTAATTTTTATAATTATTTCTAATACCATTTATTTCGAATTTTTTGATTTCTATAACAGGATCAGACTGTGGCTGACCGCTACAAATCACTATCCGCAACAAATAGCCACTGCCAGGTATTTCTTTAGCGCCACTTCTACCGTTTCATCTCATATAATGCATTGCTCTATATATTCTATCACAGGCCAATTTTAATTTTTTAATTATTTCTAATACCATTTATTTCGAATTTTTGATTTCTATAACAGGATCAGACTGTGACTGATCGCTACAAATCACTATCCACAACAAATAGCCACTGTCAGCTATTTCTTTAGCGCCACTTCTACCGTTTCATCTCATATAATGCATTGCTCTATATATTCTACCACAGGCCAATTTTAATTTTTTAATTATTTCTAATACCATTTATTTCGAATTTTTGATTTCTATAACAGGATCAGACTGTGACTGACCGCTACAAATCACTATCCGCAACAAATAGCCACTGCCAGCTATTTCTTTAGCGCCACTTCTACCGTTGCATCTCATATAATGCATTGCTCTATATATTCTACCACGGTCAATTTTAATTTTTTTTCATTTCAAATACCATTTATTTCAATTTTTTGATTTCTATAACAGGATCAGACTGTGACTGATCGCTACAAATCACTATCCGCAACAAATAGCCACTGCCAGCTATTTCTTTAGCGCCACTTCTACCGTTTCATCTCATATAATGCATTGCTCTATATATTCTACCACAGGCCAATTTTAATTTTTTTAATTATTTCTAATACCATTTATTTCGAATTTTTTTTGATTTCTATAACAAGATCAGACTGTGACCGATCGCTACAAATCACTATTCGCAACAAATAGCCACTGCCAGCTATTTCTTTAGCGCCACTTCTACCGTTTCATCTCATATAATGCATTGCTCTATATATTCTACACAGGCCAATTTTAATTTTTTTAATTATTTCTAATACCATTTATTTCGAATTTTTGATTTCTATAACAGGATCAGACTGTGACTGACCGCTACAAATCACTATCCGCAACAAATAGCCACTGCCAGCTATTTCTTTAGCGCCACTTCTACCGTTGCATCTCATATAATGCATTGCTCTATATATTCTACCACAGGCCAATTTTAATTTTTTTTTTTCATTTCAAATACCATTTATTTCGAATTTTTTGATTTCTATAACAGGATCAGACTGTGACTGATCGCTACAAATCACTATCCGCAACAAATAGCCACTGCCAGCTATTTCTTTAGCGCCACTTCTACCGTTTCATCTCATATAATGCATTGCTCTATATATTCTACCACAGGCCAATTTTAATTTTTTTAATTATTTCTAATACCATTTATTTCGAATTTTTGATTTCTATAACAAGATCAGACTGTGACCGATCGCTACAAATCACTATTCGCAACAAATAGCCACTGCCAGCTATTTCTTTAGCGCCACTTCTACCGTTTCATCTCATATAATGCATTGCTCTATATATTCTACCACAGGCCAATTTTAATTTTTTTAATTATTTCTAATACCATTTATTTCGAATTTTTTGATTTCTATAACAGGATCAGACTGTGACTGACCGCTACAAATCACTATCCGCAACAAATAGCCACTGCCAGGTATTTCTTTAGCGCCACTTCTACCGTTTCATCTCATATAATGCATTGCTCTATATATTCAACCACAGGCCAATTTGAATTTTTTTATTCATTTCAAATACCGTTTCTGTTTTAGTGTTTGGTAAGGAGTCTGACACGGTAGCCCCTTTTGCCCCCCACCCAACCAAAAATTCCTGGCGACGCAACTGAACAGTACTTATAACAATAGCGAAACTAGCCCCCACCCCAAAAAAAGATATGAAACCCAACTGGCGTTGCGTACTCGAAAGGGAAAAATGGGATTGCATCTTGTTCTTCAGCCCACCCTCCCAACCTACAATCCTGCTCATGCCTAGCTACGTTCCTGCAACTATTTTCAGAAAATTGTGACCGTTTACTTCATTTGAAAATATAACAACTAACGATCTAGCAAGGAAATAAGTTATCAAAGTAATAATAATATTAAAGATTAATTATTCCGCGATCTGATTATGGTTGCATTTCGGGCATGTGCTGCTGAAACACATAAAAGAGTATCATGTCCCCAAGGGCTGGTTTTCAAGATGCAATATAACAAGGTGCAACACACCGTGGACAATGTATTGACGATGAAACATACTTAATATCTTCGCTGTGAATAAAAACACAACATATAAAAGACGACATTGACTGTAATTGATTTACGACTGTACGTAACTTTGATTTCAGTTAGTTTGAAATACAGTTTTAAATACTGGCTATCGTAGAACGTTTCACACACCTTCACAGCAACAGATCTTTTGATGATTCCATATAGACTTGCTGAGCCAGTGACGGCTGCGCAGGTCTATTCTCGTCACAGCTGATTTCTAGCAGCATGCCTTCAGGCGCAGCGGTGGCACTCGTCCCGTTAGAATCTTTCTTCCAGCGGCCGTATCTTTCATTCATTTGCATGACAGCCGGAAGGATTTCCGCGATCCCATGGACAATTCCTTCCACTACACATGCCGGAGTATCTTAAATAATTGTCGTTGTGAGTCAGTGGTGTACTTATTTAACGTGGCATACTCTGTTTTGTACGTACGAACGAAATGAAATGCATATGTTCAACTTCTTAGGGGCCATCCATATAGTATGTACGCAAAAAAGTCATATTTTCAACCCCACTATCTCCATGTTGCACACCGTACATTTTTGGTCACCCCTTATTCGTACGTACAAATTAAGTAACCCAGTGTTTAATCTAGACCCCTGGACTCCGGGGGGAACTCAAAAACGGGGGGAAAAGCTGACAAAGCCGGGTGGGAATTCTGTTAGGGGCCGTTGTTAGTCCATGCAGTATTCCAAAATTTCCGGGGGGGATTTGAAATATCCGGGGGAAAGGGCGATTTCCCCCCTGAAACGGTCTAGATTAAACACTGAACTATCCCCCTCGCTCGGTGTAAATTAATTTGTAGCCATAGCCCAAAAGCTTTTGTTTACTATTAAATGATAGGTTTTCAATATTTAAATAACCGTCGTAACAATAGTCGGGACCCTTTGTTTGATGGTGAGAAAGTCAATTTCTTCAAACCAAATGTCTGTTTGGTAATATACCAGCTTTCTATCTAGTTATAAATTCGAATTTTCGTATGTAGGAATTCAGTCGTGACCTGCTCCACCAGTACGCTTCCGTACGCAAAATCGCCTAAATCTCAAACCCACTCACCCTCGGTTCGTACGTACTATATGGACGGCCCCTTACCAGGGCTTACCCGTTTGCACAACGTACAAAGGCTAGCTTTAACAGCTCCTACTTCCCACCCCACCCATCCCCCTAAGTGCGTACTTACTAAATGAAAGAAAAGGATGTGCAACATCGTGTCTTCCGTGTTAATAGATTTTGTATGCAGTAAGAAAAGTAGTAGCAAAGTTCCAGTCATTGAGTAAGTCCATTACTAGTAAACCGATAACAAACATCAGGCCTATCACATACCTTGTGCTCTTGACAGGTTTCTTGCATACTTAGCTGCTGCTGCTTCTTTTCCTGGATGTAAATTCAAGAATATAAGCGCTCATTTTGTAATAGCGCTTACTACGTCGGCCGTTTTTGGAATGGTTGTTTTTCTAGTTGGTAGCTTCACCTTACGTTCCACGTCAGCACCCATGCCGCCGATAGTGACCGTAAGCGGGCCCCTCTTGTGCGCCTTCCGTTTGTGACGCATCAAAGCTGCTAGAGAGTAGTGATCGCGGTAACAAATGTTGCATTTGAAAGACATGTCTGTTTTCTGCAAACGCATTATGACATTATTCATATATAACCCAACAGACAATCAATTAACACACGCACACATACATATGTCACTTTTAATTATTATTGCACCGACATACGACACTCTGTTGCAATCAGAACGTATCATTAACAGAATTCGTTAATTGTGGCGCCACGTTGTCATATTACCAGTGGCGTAGCCAGCTTATGCAAAGTTGGGTTCATAAATTCATGACCTGTGGCTTAGCCAGCTTATGCAAAGTTGGGTTCTTAAATATACGTCCAGTGGCGTAGCCAGTGGATGCAAAGTTTGGTTCTTAACTGGAAGCGCTATGCAACTGAACACCAGCGGCGGCCACGGCCGAGTCGGGCCGACCACCACTACACCCCCTCTGTAACCAAAAATCAACCGATTTACATAAATTGTGTTGGTCTAATTTTTTCTGGGGGTTGTTTAAACAACACCAGACAACCCCGTGGCTACGCGACTGCGTTATGCTGCTATTCAACAACTCGTTATAGTCTACGACCCAACTTGCAAAACTCTTTCTAAGCCTACAGAAATCACACGGAACAAATCAGTATGCCACAAACATTGAAACGCCAGCTTACCGATGTACGAAATTGATTGCGATGAAACTTCAGAATCTCAAGGCAGTTTGATTACAATGTATCTTCTCGTTGTCTTACTATAGGTGATGGCATGTCAATCGTAGTTTATTCTTTTATAACACCGTGGGCGTCGAATCATGTCAATTACAAATATGCATTCTACAGTGGCCTATTGGCCGCTGCATTTTAGGCGGACTTAATTTCGTCTGCGCTGATTGGCCGTTGGGGCAGATGGCGCTTTGACAGGCAAGTTTTTCATGCACGCACCCCGAATGAGTGGGCAGTGCTTCCAAGTTGAGCGCAGCGTCAAAGTAATACTTATGACTGAGATCAGTTGTCTCCACCGATAGTCCGACAGATTCATCTGCTGCTCAATGTGCTGGCAATCGGTTATAAGAATAATCTAACCGATATTTGAAAAAAATAATGTTCCCTATACCATGACGGCTGGGCTAATTCTCTCTCTGACTCTGTCTGTCTGTCTTGTCAGTCTGTCTGTCTCTCTCTCTCGCTCTCTCTCTCTCTCTCTCTCTCTCTCTCTCTCTCTCTCTCTCTCTCTCTCTCTCAAAACCTCTTTATGTTTGTGCGTCTCTCTGATCCTGTTATAGAAATCAAAAATTCTAAATAAATGGTATTAGAAATAATTAAAAAAATTAAAATTGGCCTGTGGTAGAATATATAGAGCAATGCATTATATGAGATGAAACGGTAGAAGTGGCGCTAAAGAAATAGCTGGCAGTGGCTATTTGTTGCGAATAGTGATTTGTAGCGATCGGTCACAGTCTGATCTTGTTATAGAAATCAAAAAATTCGAAATAAATGGTATTAGAAATAATTAAAAAAATTAAAATTGGCCTGTGGTAGAATATATAGAGCAATGCATTATATGAGATGAAACGGTAGAAGTGGCGCTAAAGAAATAGCTGGCAGTGGCTATTTGTTGTGGATAGTGATTTGTAGCGATCAGTCACAGTCTGATCCTGTTATAGAAATCAAAAAATTCGAAATAAATGGTATTAGAAATATTTAAAAAAATTAAAACTGGCCTGTGGTAGAATATATAGAGCAATGCATTATATGAGATGAAACGGTAGAAGTGGCGCTAAAGAAATAGCTGGCAGTGGCTATTTGTTGTGGATAGTGATTTGTAGCGATCAGTCACAGTCTGATCCTGTTATAGAAATCAAAAAATTCGAAATAAATGGTATTAGAAATAATTAAAAAAATTAAAATTGGCCTGTGATAGAATATATAGAGCAATGCATTATATGAGATGAAACGGTAGAAGTGGCGCTAAAGAAATACCTGGCAGTGGCTATTTGTTGCGGATAGTGATTTGTAGCGGTCAGCCACAGTCTGATCCTGTTATAGAAATCAAAAATTCGAAATAAATGGTATTTGAAATGAAAAAAAATTAAAATTGACCTGTGGTAGAATATATAGAGCAATGCATTATATGAGATGCAACGGTAGAAGTGGCGCTAAAGAAATAGCTGGCAGTGGCTATTTGTTGCGGATAGTGATTTGTAGCGGTCAGTCACAGTCTGATCCTGTTATAGAAATCAAAAAATTCGAAATAAATGGTATTAGAAATAATTAAAAAAATTAAAATTGGCCTGTGGTAGAATATATAGAGCAATGCATTATATGAGATGAAACGGTAGAAGTGGCGCTAAAGAAATAGCTGGCAGTGGCTATTTGTTGCGAATAGTGATTTGTAGCGATCGGTCACAGTCTGATCTTGTTATAGAAATCAAAAAATTCGAAATAAATGGTATTAGAAATAATTAAAAAAATTAAAATTGGCCTGTGGTAGAATATATAGAGCAATGCATTATATGAGATGAAACGGTAGAAGTGGCGCTAAAGAAATAGCTGGCAGTGGCTATTTGTTGCGGATAGTGATTTGTAGCGATCAGTCACAGTCTGATCCTGTTATAGAAATCAAAAAATTCGAAATAAATGGTATTTGAAATGAAAAAAAAAAATTAAAATTGACCTGTGGTAGAATATATAGAGCAATGCATTATATGAGATGCAACGGTAGAAGTGGCGCTAAAGAAATAGCTGGCAGTGGCTATTTGTTGCGGATAGTGATTTGTAGCGGTCAGTCACAGTCTGATCCTGTTATAGAAATCAAAAAATTCGAAATAAATGGTATTAGAAATAATTAAAAAAATTAAAATTGGCCTGTGGTAGAATATATAGAGCAATGCATTATATGAGATGAAACGGTAGAAGTGGCGCTAAAGAAATAGCTGACAGTGGCTATTTGTTGTGGATAGTGATTTGTAGCGATCAGTCACAGTCTGATCCTGTTATAGAAATCAAAAAATTCGAAATAAATGGTATTAGAAATAATTAAAAAAATTAAAATTGGCCTGTGATAGAATATATAGAGCAATGCATTATATGAGATGAAACGGTAGAAGTGGCGCTAAAGAAATACCTGGCAGTGGCTATTTGTTGCGGATAGTGATTTGTAGCGGTCAGCCACAGTCTGATCCTGTTATAGAAATCAAAAAATTCGAAATAAATGGTATTTGAAATGAAAAAAAAAATTAAAATTGACCTGTGGTAGAATATATAGAGCAATGCATTATATGAGATGCAACGGTAGAAGTGGCGCTAAAGAAATAGCTGGCAGTGGCTATTTGTTGCGGATAGTGATATGTAGCGGTCAGTCACAGTCTGATCCTGTTATAGAAATCAAAAAATTCGAAATAAATGGTATTAGAAATAATTAAAAAAATTAAAATTGGCCTGTGGTAGAATATATAGAGCAATGCATTATATGAGATGAAACGGTAGAAGTGGCGCTAAAGAAATAGCTGACAGTGGCTATTTGTTGTGGATAGTGATTTGTAGCGATCAGTCACAGTCTGATCCTGTTATAGAAATCAAAAAATTCGAAATAAATGGTATTTGAAATGAAAAAAAAAATTAAAATTGACCTGTGGTAGAATATATAGAGCAATGCATTATATGAGATGCAACGGTAGAAGTGGCGCTAAAGAAATAGCTGGCAGTGGCTATTTGTTGCGGATAGTGATTTGTAGCGATCAGTCACAGTCTGATCCTGTTATAGAAATCAAAAAATTCGAAATAAATGGTATTTGAAATGAAAAAAAAAATTAAAATTGGCCTGTGGTAGAATATATAGAGCAATGCATTATATGAGATGCAACGGTAGAAGTGGCGCTAAAGAAATAGCTGGCAGTGGCTATTTGTTGCGGATAGTGATTTGTAGCGGTCAGTCACAGTCTGATCCTGTTATAGAAATCAAAAAATTCGAAATAAATGGTATTAGAAATAATTAAAAAAATTAAAATTGGCCTGTGGTAGAATATATAGAGCAATGCATTATATGAGATGAAACGGTAGAAGTGGCGCTAAAGAAATAGCTGACAGTGGCTATTTGTTGTGGATAGTGATTTGTAGCGATCAGTCACAGTCTGATCCTGTTATAGAAATCAAAAAATTCGAAATAAATGGTATTAGAAATAATTAAAAAAATTAAAATTGGCCTGTGATAGAATATATAGAGCAATGCATTATATGAGATGAAACGGTAGAAGTGGCGCTAAAGAAATACCTGGCAGTGGCTATTTGTTGCGGATAGTGATTTGTAGCGGTCAGCCACAGTCTGATCCTGTTATAGAAATCAAAAAATTCGAAATAAATGGTATTTGAAATGAAAAAAAAATTCAAATTGACCTGTGGTAGAATATATAGAGCAATGCATTATATGAGATGCAACGGTAGAAGTGGCGCTAAAGAAATAGCTGGCAGTGGCTATTTGTTGCGGATAGTGATTTGTAGCGGTCAGTCACAGTCTGATCCTGTTATAGAAATCAAAAAATTCTAAATAAATGGTATTAGAAATAATTAAAAAAATTAAAATTGGCCTGTGGTAGAATATATAGAGCAATGCATTATATGAGATGAAACGGTAGAAGTGGCGCTAAAGAAATAGCTGGCAGTGGCTATTTGTTGCGAATAGTGATTTGTAGCGATCGGTCACAGTCTGATCTTGTTATAGAAATCAAAAAATTCGAAATAAATGGTATTAGAAATAATTAAAAAAATTAAAATTGGCCTGTGGTAGAATATATAGAGCAATGCATTATATGAGATGAAACGGTAGAAGTGGCGCTAAAGAAATAGCTGGCAGTGGCTATTTGTTGCGGATAGTGATTTGTAGCGATCAGTCACAGTCTGATCCTGTTATAGAAATCAAAAAATTCGAAATAAATGGTATTTGAAATGAAAAAAAAAATTAAAATTGACCTGTGGTAGAATATATAGAGCAATGCATTATATGAGATGCAACGGTAGAAGTGGCGCTAAAGAAATAGCTGGCAGTGGCTATTTGTTGCGGATAGTGATTTGTAGCGGTCAGTCACAGTCTGATCCTTTTATAGAAATCAAAAAATTCGAAATAAATGGTATTAGAAATAATTAAAAAAAATTAAAATTGGCCTGTGGTAGAATATATAGAGCAATGCATTATATGAGATGAAACGGTAGAAGTGGCGCTAAAGAAATAGCTGGCAGTGGCTGTTTGTTGCGGATAGTGATTTGTAGCGATCAGTCACAGTCTGATCCTGTTATAGAAATCAAAAAATTCGAAATAAATGGTATTAGAAATAATTAAAAAAATTCAAATTGTCCTGTGGAATAATATATAGAGCAATGCATTGACTTAGAAGTGGCGCTAAAGAAATAGCTGGCAGTGGCTATTTGTTGAGGACAGTGACTTGTAGCGATCAGTCACAGTCTGCTCCTATTTCAGATATGACGATATTCTAAATATTATTAAGTACTACATTAAAAATTGAATTGGCGTGTTCGTTGGGCTATTTATAGTGCAATGTATTGACTCTATGGTATTATCAGGTTGGTTTGCGGTTGAGTGGTCGTTGGTTGATCATTCGGTGGTCTTTTGTTGTGGATGGCGAGTGTTTTCGACGTGAGTTATTTTTGCTCCGTTTGAGTTTTAATTTATAGTGCCTGATAGTTATTTTTTGGTATACTTTTTGGGACTCGAATTCATGTCTTCTTACAAGTTGGGTTGCCATACAGTGGGCGCGGCCTAGTTATATATTCTGCTGACCCGTAAATATAACGTCGTGCTGACTATAGAGAAGTGTCTACAAAGCGATCCGCAAAGACAGGTCCAAAGGCAGTCTTTTGCAGGAAAATTGATCGCTTCTCGGTCTGTTATTAAGAGGCGTCTGATGGGCCATGAAAGATGGCATTAACGCCACTTTATGCAGTTAGATCTTTAATCGAGGAAGAGGAGACTTAATGCATTTAATGGTGACAGCTGTCTCTCACTGTTCACTTTTGCTGCCTTTTAAAATGGTCGTGGATAGAGTCACGGTAACCGTGCCGTTATCCATGGAGCTAAAGTCCCGTGAGTTTTCTGATTGGCCCGCTTTGTGTCACGTGGGACACGTGACAATGCCGGGACTCTCCATTGAGCTAAAGTCACGGTAGCCGGGACTCTATCCATAGAGTTGAAGTCACGGTAGCCGAGACTCTACCCATATAGCTAATTTTAATACATAGTGGATATATATCTCTAGCCCCATAACTCGGTTCCCGTGACTCTGTAGAGCTAGTCGCGGTAACCGTGACTCTAGATAGAGCTAAAGTCACTGCTCCCAGGACCTTAGCTGTATAACTAGGGTCCCGGCTCCTACGACTTTAGTTCTATGGCTAGTATGGCTAGTCAGTTAGCATGACTTTAACTCTGTGACTAGAGTCCCGATTTCCGTGACTGTATCCAATACGTTTTAAAATTATGGGGTTGCTATTTTCAGGGTCGGTAAGCTGGAACTTGGACCGTTTAATTGGGATGTCAAATGTCCGTTTGAATTTGGCCCACCCAATTGCTATTTTCTGTGTGGACCACTGGAATTTTCCAAATTTGAAAATTTGATTTGCAGTAGTTTTGTAATTTTCTTTTGTCTGGTTGATAAATTAATTGACTATGCTTGCCATATATGTATTGTTTAGTAATGATGGAAGAGAATATGCACTCAAACAAATTGAAGGGACGGGAATATCAATGTCAGCTTGTCGAGAAATTGCGGTAAGTCATCTTTTCTTAAATTTTGAGGTTTTGGATTTTTCAGGTGAGAGTGGGAGGTGGTATAAGATGCTAACTGAATCCAGATGAGGTTTTATGCAATAGCTCTTCTGCATCTTCTACATTTGTCTCTTTAATACACACCTTTCTTTTTATGTTCAATACAGTTTCACTAATGTTTCTTCATACCACAAATTAGAAATTACATTGTAATTTTGTTGATAAGTAATAGCAGAGTATCTTCATGTTGATGAGGATTGTACTTCAGTGCAGATTATGTAGATTGTAGATTGTAATAATATATGTGCAAAGACAATTACTCTGTGCATTATACATGAACATTATGATGTGAGGTAAACCTGCAATTATACCTGTGAAATATTGTTGATGCCCAACTATATTTCAATTATCTGGATGAAAAATTAAAGCTTAATAGTGGGTTGTGAGCCATACTTTGATATAAGAAAATGATGATTTTCTGAATAGAAAAGTCAATGGGGCAGCATTTGGTAATTCACTATTATTGATACAAAAGCATAGCTTTATTTTGCTAACAATATGGTTTAGTTGTACCGTAACTCAAATGATTGTGGAAGTCTGTCTGAAAGGTGAATGATATTGTATTAATCTGAACAGAGAAGAGAAAGTGAGGTAGTGCATTGAATAAAGTTGTTTTGGTTGGATTGCTGTGTGACATTCTCTGGTCATTCTTCTGTTGTAGTTGCTTCGTGAACTCAAGCATGCCAATGTTATTAGTCTCCAGAAAGTTTTCTTGTCACATGCCGATCGAAAAGTCTGGCTTCTTTTCGATTATGCCGAACACGATCTTTGGGTTTGTATTTCATAAATCATTTAAAATTATATAAAAATTATGGTGTATATATTATTTTTATTGGGCTAATTAAATCTTATTTTTGGCAAATTATACAATGTCGAGTGTACTTTATCATAGTATAAAACAAACAACTGATGTCAACAGCATCAGTGTTCAGTACTCTATTTTTTAGAATAATAATAAATGTCTCATTTTTGGCCTTTTCTGTCTTTTTGAGCTTTTGGTAAACTTTTATAAATGAAAAGGCAATTCTGGATTATAAGCTGAAAGGTTGGAATGTCAGAAATTTCTATGGTAGAGGACTTTATATTTATTGTTTTGCCATAGTTGTAAAATGATTTAGTTTATGGTTGTTGGACTATTATCTAATGTATGAGTCATTTAAGTTTTTTGAACTCAATACTGAATAATGATATTCAGGCTGATCCTGAACTAAATTTGAATAATGTATTTTATAAAAAATTAAATATTTTAATGTTATTATTTTATCACAAATCGTGGATTTTGTTTTTAGAAATTTTGTTCTCATTTTTGTCAGCATTCAAAAGTCAAAAATAGTCAAAGCAGGGTTCATAGGACATCGCTGATCTCCATTGCTATGACCTTTCAGCCAGGTGTACAATGCCATGGTGCATCGCAAGACGTGTCTGTTTGACTTGCACAGCTTATACTACTGCTACTTTTTTTGCCACTTACCTCTAGCAAGTGAAGGATGAGTCAATCTTTGGTCTCCTATAGTGATGTGAGGTGGAAAAATTTCCCGAAAATTTCTTAATTTTCCGGAAAATTATGAAAATTTCCGATCGTTTTTTCCAGAAAATTTCCTAAAAATCTAAAAATTAAAAAAAATTATTCAATGTAACTTTAATTGAATAGCAGAAATTATTCTGGAGGACTGATAATTATAGTGTAGTACACAACTATTTTACTGTATAACTGTTAACTTGAACTGTCACATGAACACGGGTGACGGGTGACGCCGTAATAAATGCTACCGTGCTATTGTTAAGATTGAGAAACACTGAACAGTAAATGTATTATCTCAAGTTTTAGTTGCTAGCTGCATGTTTATTTTGAAATTTTAAAAACTAGTTGACAGTTATTTGTTATATGAAGCTATTAAGCTAATAACAGAACACTCAGAACAGTACAGCTTGATCTCGACATAATGTGCAATGTAATATCAGTATTATAGCATCATAGCATGCTTATCATATGACAGTATGACTTATCATTCACTTATGTTTCAATGTTCTTGAATTTACAATAAAACTATGTGAGTCGTGACTACAGTAAAAATTAACAGTTGTAGTAACTTTTAAAGACCCTACTGTCTTCAACAACGTTATGAGTTTAATATAGCATAAATTTATTTAAACAAACTACAATTTTGTATTATATAAAAATATTTTCTGGCACAAGACAGTAATATCTATTTTTCATACTGGCGGAAAATTTCTGTTTGACTTGGAAAAATTCTCTGAAATTTTCCCAAGATATTTTTCTAGCAAAAGCTACATCACTAGTCTCCTATGACCTTTAGATCTCCATGTCAATGTTGTTATCACTCTTCCCCTGTTCAGTGTTATTCTTCTTTAATTTAAATTAATTCCATATGTTATTTTTGTATTTATATAATTCAGCTTTAAATGTTAGAGTAATGAATCCTTTGTTGTTGTTTACTATGAAGCACATAATCAAATTTCATCGTTCAGCAAAGGCGAACAAAAAAGTTGTTAATGTCCCAAAAGGAATGGTGAAGTCACTTCTGTTCCAAATTCTCGATGGTATTCATTACATCCATTCCAATTGGGTTCTTCATCGGGATTTGGTTAGACTTCTTACTAATATTAGTTATTTAAGTTGCTTCGTTATGTGCATATTAGTGTCAAATGCAAAAGATATAGATATTAAGTCTGATTTCATTTGCTTTTATCTGTGATAGTATTTGATTAGAGCACTATTGATGTCTGGAATAAGGTTGTTAGGACCACTGGTTTTGAAGGACCGGTTAACCGTTCAAAAAAAGACCGGTTAACCGCTCATTAGCAGCAGTCTGGTGCCGTGCCAACATCAAAGCGCTTTGATGCCGCTGGCGCCTAAGCTGGCGTCCTGCGTTGCTACAACTAAGTGTTTTGATGTTTTCAAATTGAAATTACGGTTAACTGGTCAAAGTTAAAAGGGCCGGTCCTTGCTCTTAGGATCGGTTAACCGTTAACAACCTTAGTCTGGAAATATACCTCTATCAGTAGAATTTTGAACAATTCTAAGACTGCAGTCTGCATCGAAAATATTGCAACATGCTCATGGTCAGTTGTAGCTCTAGAGAATTCAACCACCAGAGACATGGTATAACCAGAATGAGCTATTAAAATTTGACCAGCTCCCATGGTGAGGAATTGTCAGCAAGAAATGCTTATAAACAAACAACTGGAAGCTCACTGATGCAGATATTTGCTTCTTGCAATAGTGCAGCTAAAGTCAGAAGAGTGTAATAGTTGCATATTTAAATTTAATTATAGATGACAGGACACATGTGAACTTAGTTTTGGAAATAAAAGAACAGCTCTGATCTCTTTCTGGCTTATGGTTTTGCATGCCACTTAATGACTCACAGGGGACCGGATTTGGCTCACAGGCTGGATGTTGTGCACAAGTGATAAAGAGTACTGTAAATGCAGATCTATTACTTAGAGCTTTTCATTTTGGGCCACTCTGGGTATTTCCAGTACTTTCTAACAATATGCAGTTCCAAAAATATTTCATTAGAAGGAAAGCATAAAGAATTTTGAATCTTAGACTTCTTTGGAGAATGACAGCCAAATTGATGTGGTCTTTGTATAAGAGCATTTTGACAGATGAGGTTTTCTCTTTTGTCTTCAGTTTCCCTAACCCTATTAGACTATCAATTTTGGCGATAGTTGCACTTAATGTCAATATCTGAAATGCCACCAGAAGTGTATTTCTGTTTTTGTTGAACTTCTTTAATTTGTTGTTTTCTGGAGAAAGTTGTTTGGCTCTGTATTCCATCTTTCTTAAAATAAATAAACTGTTTAAGCAGGGGTGGGTGCAAGAAATAAATTTTTTTTAGTACAAGGGTTGTGAACAAATGGAACAGTTTGGAAGATGTGGGGGAGTGACAGTTGAAACAGTAAACGGATTCAAAGGCTATCTCGATAAACTAGGTTATTGAATGCAGATGGTTACATCAGTGGTTTTCACACAGGCTTACTTAGCCTCCTAAACCTCCTAAACCACTTAAAATCACATTATTATTGTTGTTGTTTTTGTTATTATTATTATTATTATTATTATTATTATTATTATTATTATTATTATTATTATTATTATTATTATTATCATTATTATCATTATTATCATTATTATTATAGTGCTTAGAAAGCCACTACTGTGATATTTGTTGGATTGTATTAGAGCTCTATTTCTGATTTACTTATTAATTGTGTTTGTTAATATTTATGCTTAAATTTAAATGATTTACTACTTTGTAATTATCAAAATTTGTTCCGCTGCAGAAACCCGCAAATATTCTGGTGATGGGCGAGGGGAATGAGCGAGGCCGTGTTAAAATAGGTGTGTTCTAATCACTATTTGTGTGATTATATTAGTTGATTTGATTGCCTTTTATTTTCAAAGTAGCTGTGTTGAAGTTTAAACATCACAGAATCAAAGTTGCTTGCTGTCTGATGTGTAGCACTTGCAATTTTCATTTATATAGCTTTGCAATTGTTGATTGGGCTTTTATAAATTTCTACAAAGGGTGCTATATAAATGAACTGAATAGAATATAAGTGTTAGTCATCTTTTTGACTATATTCCAGTATGTTTTTGTAATTTTAAAATATATGTACTTCAAAATTCAGGTATGTACTTATGTTTTGAAGGTATGTACCGGTACTTATGTTTTGAAGTGTCATGTTTTGATGATTGAATGCAAGGGAATCTATAATAAAGGCTCTACATAAATATATATATATTGGTGGTTAATGATTTATTTATAAAGGATACTAATCTCAGGTGCCAAATTGTTACCTTGAGCCACTTGATTCTGTTCAAAGTGTTCCAGTTTGAAGAGTCTTTAGAAATTTTTAATCAAATGGCATCAGAAATAAACTGACATCTTTGGTATGTCATTTGGCAATTGATTTAATGCTAGGGAGGTTAATTATAGTTATGTTGTCTGTAAGCTGATTGTTGAATATTATACAAGCAGCTAAGGGAGTTACTGTTAGAATGCGAATGTTTGCATTCTTTACTTTTGTACTGTTACAGCCGACATGGGTTTTGCTCGTCTGTTTAATTCGCCATTGAAACCATTGGCTGATCTAGATCCGGTTGTTGTAACATTTTGGTATCGGGCACCGGAACTTCTTCTTGGAGCGCGGCACTATACAAAGGCAATTGGTATGTCGATTTAATGAATTCTCCAAATGTGGGATTGATTTGTTAAAATTTGACCACAAAGCTGTTGTTAACTTCATTTTGGCTGTTGTTGACTTCATTTTGGCTGTTATTAACTTATGTTTATGTTATTTTTTTAGACATCTGGGCAATTGGTTGTATATTTGCTGAGCTATTGACAGCAGAACCGATATTTCTGTGTCGTCAGGAAGACATCAAGACAAGTAATCCATATCATCATGACCAACTGGACCGCATTTTCACTGTTATGGGTTATCCTCAAGGTCAGCTCCTTTTATCTACATCGGGCAATTGATGCACTAGTCAATTCAGTGTGGTGAAATGTGAAGTACGTTTACATTCTAGTCCCTTGAACTTTCTGATTGCTTGATTAACATAAATGATTGTATTTTCATTTTTCACAGTGTAACTAGTTCAATCCAGCATTTAGATCAAACAGCAAATATCCATAGACGCTATTCAATTGAGATTATTGTACACATGCTTTGTCTTTAGCACAAAGCCAGCAACCATTGCATTTAAATTTTGACTGGAACCTTCAAGCGCTTAGCTTGAACTGACTATAAGAAAGATGAGGAAATGCTTATCTTGGTTTTCAGAATACCGTGTTTATTGACAAATGTTCAACTTGGCACAAATTTATGAACAAAATCACACTAAACCGAGAGAACGAGACAAACTATCAGCTAGACATTGGCTATTGGCTATCTGTCATGCTAACACTCACTACTGATTCTGCATAACATCACTGCACAGGCTGACAATGCACTGCCTTATATACTAGTCAGTATTGTATCTAAATATCCAGGACCTTTAGTTCCTGTATCTTTAATTCCGGGATCTTTAGATGCATTTTTTCATTCAAAGACAAGCCAACCATGTGCAACTAATTATATGGCACTGACACCATTAACACACAGTTTCTACATTACTGAAATTGGACTTGAAGGACTGTGTGTGCCACCGTGCTGTTAGATTCTAATTTGAACTTTTGGGAGCTGTGCCTTGGTTTAAATATTGTTTGATGTAATATATGACGTTTTGGCACATTCTGTAATTACATATAATGAATTTTTGTAATTCATGCAACTTTAGGGTGGTTGCATAATGTGGGAAAGTCGTAATATGATCAGTTATAGTGTGGTCAATTCTTTGTAGATTGTGTGACTGAGTCTTTCAAACTGTAACTTAACTGAGTGATGCCTTGAAAATGTCTACTGTATATTTGTTCTGTTTTCTTATTCAAATGTAATGTTAAGCATAATGTAACTTAATTTTTTCTTTATTGAACCACGTTGGAGTTTTAGATGAGAAATTTGTTTATTTTCAGTTAGACTTAAGGTTATGCAATGACTAATGTAATTATCATTGATCTTGATTTTTGTAGAAAAGGATTGGGAAGATATAAAAAAGATGCCAGACCATCAAACACTGGTCAAAGATTTTAAGAAAAGCACGTATGTTTATTTATGGTTTTCAATTTAGATTTCTTTATTTCAGGAAATATTCTTCAGCCTGAGTTACTTGCTTTGATTTTGCAATATTTATAAACTTAAATTGTAAATGTTGCTTGATATATAATGCCATTTGGGACTTATATAGCACCTCTTCTGTTTCTACCCAGAGGTGCCCATGGTTTTAGAATCACTTGATAAGAAAATGAGACATTAGCTTTCACATTGAACTGAGTGTAGGAGTAAGAAGTGAGACATGAGTAGATGGAGACAGCCCTTTCTAGAAAAAGGATCCAATTACTCTGAATGATTGGGGCTGGATGAGAGCAGTTTGTGACCTAAGGACATGAACATCCCTGCGATCTGTAAAGTGGAGCAGGTGATGTGAAGTAGTGGAAAATAGCAGTGTAAGAGTTCAATAATGCACGAAGGTGCCTGGCATCGAAATGCTGCAGATGCAAGAATTATTTGTTTGAACTTCACGTGGTCATAAGTTGGAAGGAACTGCGGAATGGTCACTGGTCAGCATAAAATCTGTATGTTGGACCATTAAAGAGGTCTTCTTTACTTGAGCCTTTGTTCAGGCTTCCTTTTGATAGGGCTTAATATGCAGAGTGTTTGGTTATTCAAATATAACGAGACATCGTATATTATTTATGACTTTAACATTTTGCTGGGGCTTGTAGATAAACATGATTATTCTGAATAGGTATATATTATTGTATACTGATATAATCATGGCTGTGGAAGAAGTCAATAAGCTTCAGTAAAGCAATAGGAGTTTGAGACGAGCTGAGAAATGGCTGGTGACTATACGTGAAAACGAGTAGAACGTAGATTCTTTTTCAGAATCACTGACTGAAAAATCCATCTAAGATGCTATTTATTGAAAACCGTGTTTTAAGATTTTATATTGTTTTGAACTTTCATTGTCTAACACTGACAGTGTAATTTCGGTATTTGCAACATCGACTGAGGATTTGAATTTTTCAGCTATACCGGCAGCAGTTTGATGAAATATATGGACAAGTTTAAAGTTAAGTCTGACTCGCGTACATTCCAGTTAGTAAGTACGCGTCATATATTCCTTATAGACAAACTGATTTTTTTCAAATGGCAAATGGCTATGAGAGTGTTCTGAATATTCTTGTAATGCTTGTTATAATTTACTTTCTGATTGCTATTTTTGGCCGTAAGCTTTGGATATGTAATTATGGAGGTTGAGATAGCCTGGTTAGTTAATACATATGTATCATGGTTTTTCTGACACTTGATGACTCTGTATGCTTCTGAATGTTCTAGCTCCAAAAAATGTTAATTATGGATCCACTAAAGAGAATTACTTCTGATCAGGCTTTGGCTGATTCATATTTCAATGAAGAAGAACCATTTCCTTGTCCCGAGTAGGAACAATATACATATTGTGATACCTGCAATTTAACTGAGGAAATTTATTTATTGAAGTTTATTGTTTTCTTCATTTACTAATTAATTTATTTATAGCAGTGTTTAATGCTCATGACTTGACTCCTGAAATTATCAAACGTATTGTATTTTGCACTGTTGTAAAATGTATGTGGTTGAGCATGAATAATTTTAATTGAATAAATTATATTTTCTTCATTGAAAATTCTGTGCAGATGAATTCTATGGTTTCCTGGTATTCCTTGGTATTGGCTTGGGTCCTGTATATGCATGTCATTCAATTGTACAGATTGTCATGTCACATTATGGAATGGCAGCTTCTGTATAAAAATGGTATTTACAGTCGTCAAAGTATGGTTATTTTGTTAGTAGAATTTATGGTGGATATATTTAATAGTCTGTGATGTTTACTTTTTTCTTATTATTGCTAAAATAGTGATGAATTGATCGAAATATATTGCAGTGTTCATTTTCTTCACTAACTGTAACATGTAGTTTTGATGTCCTTTTGGTGTTTAGTGTCTTTGAAGGCGGCGCCATTCCATATCCAAAACGGGATTTCATGTCAGAGGAAGAGAATGAAGACAAAGCAGACACTGGTGCTAGTCGCATTGGCGGTGACAAGGCAAGTAATTTTTAGTCTTTCAAGAAGCTAACATTGACAATAAGAATTCTTAACCCTTAAACTACCAGATATATTGTAACTGCATGCAATGTGACTGAGTATACTCTGTTCCAGGGGTTTAAGGGATAAGGGCTTTTACTTTCAGAATGTAGAGACTTGTCATGCATTCTCTTTTCTCTTCTCTTCTTCTCTTTTTTTCTTCTGCTGTCTTCTTATGATGGCAGCAGATGGGTCTCTTTTTGGTTAATTGGGTAGATAGAATATAGAGTGATTTCATTATATACTAAGTAGAGTGAAATGTGGCTTGAAAGAAAATTCTTTGCTTGTATTTGTTGGCAATTATTAAAAAGCAGCTAACGTCTAAAATATTACTTGGGTAACGTTTTGATACATAAGATACTGAGAACTCATTTTATTATAATGGTTTTTATGCACTATTGTGTATTTGCATTTAGGCTGCTATAGTTCAAGGTCAGACATCTGTTCATAATCAACAGCCACCAGCAAAGAGGATGAAGATGATGCAGACTGGTGGAATGAATGGATCTGGAATGGGACCAGGTGTTGAATACCAGGTGTGTACTTGAAAAGCTGTCAACTGTAGATGCATGTAGGTATTCTAGCACTGAATCTGTTTCTTGTGGCTGCAGTAATTTGTCATATTATTATTGCAAGTAGCTGGCATTCCACTGCCTTGTTTGACCAGAACAATTATTGTGCACAAGAATTTTAGTGTTTCTTACCTGATAATGCAACATCCAAGCTTATGTAAGTAAAGCATTTTGTACAGTAAAACCCCATTAACATGTACCATGTACTGTATATAGCCTATTCTTTTTTGACCAGGCTTAGACTCAGTAGATTTCTTTGCAGCTGTTGACTGTTTTGAGTTGGTTAGCTCTGACTTTCTGTTAACATGGATCAATTACTGGAACAGTTCTACTGTATTTGTGCTTTGTTGCATTTATTTATAAAATGTGGAATTATCCAACTTGTTTACTGTAGTAGATTTACATAGGCAGTACTTTTTGAAGGACTCTATTTTGAGCTTGCTGCCATTAATGAATTGCTGTATCAGTTGCGCTTTGGTTTCGCATTTTTGTATTACCGTACTTTGAGTCTTGGCTGTCAATGACTGCTGTTCATCGACTGCATGTTTAAAAAAAGAAGTCTGTTCATTTTAGAAACAAGGGCATGGGTTGCATGGAAATAGCCACCTCAGCACAAACTTTCCATCGTCAGGTACATCACTATCATCGTTATCTGTGGGGCACAACAACAGCAGCAGCAGCAGTCTCGATTTTAATGATGATTCATGTGACTGTCCTGCTCTCTTTATCTGTGATGATGATATTTGAAAGATAGTAATGGTGTTGAAGATGATGATTGTATTTATGGATTTTTGTATAAAAATCTTCATATATGTTAAATCTAACAATCTGTATGGATTTCATTAATGTGGGCTCTTATTATGTCTGTCATCTTGTGATTGTTGAAGATTTATTATATTTTCTGTTGTTTTATAGTTGCCACAGTATTAAAATCATAGCTCTTCTGCTAAAGGAATCTTTATTTGAACAATGAATATTTGAAGAACAGCATGAATTTTTGGGGTTATCTTGATGACATAATTATATTCATTATGAATTATTATTGACCAAGTTTACTGTTTTGTTTTTGAATGAGGTTTGAAGTATGTGTTCATTAGTATTATAGTAATCATATTCAAACAAGTTGGTGAGATATGAATTATTAGTACAAGCTTACTGTTTACAATTAATCAGTTGACTTCTGTACAACTTATTCATAGTGCATCATCCAAAAGTACACAAAAAACAGCTTTATTAGAACCGAATACATCCAGAATTCACGATTCGTTAGTATCGCTGTTTTGGCTGTTATGTGATGTAGGAAGTCAATCTTGATGTCTGGATTTTATCATTTAAAAAGTTGCTTATTATTTTGTTATTGAAATTTTTTGATGGCATCAATTGTATGTTAAAATTCCTGAATAAGCTTCTGTATAAGCAACACATTAGATGTTGTATAAGAGTCCATCCATATAGTACATACAGAACACTGAGGAGAGAGGTTGGATTTAGGAGGTTTTGCCTATGTATGCTGTGCAAATGAGGAGGGTTGAAAATATGCTTTTTTGCATACGTACTATATGGATGAACCATAAGTTGATAACTTTTAGGTTTTGTATTTTTGTGTGTTCATTTCTTATTTGACTTTATATGCTTATTTCAGTGTTCAAATTGCATTGGTTTACATTAGGCTTAAGGATGGCCTCACTGTTCATTGAAGCTTTTGATGTTTTAAGTGATTGGAATTTTTAATTCTCCTCTGTTTGAAAATTGGTAAATAATCAATTTCTAAACATTTGGTTGTTCTCTTGACTCTAGTAACTTATTTTGAATATTGCTATGAATTAACCAT
Source organism: Metaphire vulgaris (assembly GCA_018105865.1). Taxonomy (NCBI): domain Eukaryota; kingdom Metazoa; phylum Annelida; class Clitellata; order Crassiclitellata; family Megascolecidae; genus Metaphire; species Metaphire vulgaris. The sequence goes on from CM030844.1 coordinate 9,266,581, forward strand.
AAGAACCAAGTTGGGTAAACTTGGAGATGCGGTATATATAACCAAGTTCTGTTTTCAAGAGTAATTACTGCATCACTCTAACCTGTAGATGTTTGATGTATGAGTTATGGCTTGTATATGTCCTAAGGGCATGGCTGATACAGAATTTCATTTAGTGCATCTGACTAACTTGTTTTAAATATTAACAGATTGGGAAGATCATTAAACATTTATCTAAAACATTAACAATAATGTCATAAAACTCAATAGTGTTTTTTTCTTTTGACCATAGCTTGAAATGGGTTGGCAAAATGAACATTTAAAGTTATAGAAATTATTTAGAAATAATTGTTTCAAATTATGGTCCTATATTTTGTTTGTCTTCTTCCAAAGAATACATTGAAAAGAACAATATACAATGAGCTAAAGACTAATAAACTCAACTGGGATGATGGTATGGTATGATCCATCCTCATTGCTGAGGGTCAGAGGCTATATAGGTTGATGACAAGGATCTCCACTTGACTGTCTTTTGCTGTTCTGATGCAATTGAGATGATACATAGTCATATTAGCTGAAGACCTAACTGCTTGGAAGAATCTTGTCAGTGGCCTATGCTCCACAAGGAGCGATAAAGGCTGATGATATTTAGTTTGTTGAAGGACTTCTGCAGTTTACCATTTCAGAGGTTTGTCATTTTCTCATAGTTGCCATTTCAGATTTTATGATGTTCAACTTGTTAGACAGCTTTTCTTTCCATCATCTTATGAATTTCCCGGCCTTGGTGCCAATTTAGGCAGTTCTGTGATAGGATTTGCAATTTCCTCGATAGCCTAAAGCCTTGATGGAATGTCAAGTGTAGGTTTACTTTGTATATTAAAATCAGATTACAGTGTAATTAATTTCAAAGCCTTTATAAATATATATTTAACTTCTGTTTTGTGGTCTCGTTCATTGTACTCAATTTTTATAGTAAATGGTGCAAATTGTAATTCCTGTTTTACTATCAAAACTAACTTCTATCTTTATGATTCAGCAGAAGATTACAAGCCTGAAGCTTATCAGCTGTGTTTCTAGTAGAATTCAATGAATTTGCTTCATCGATTTTGCACAAGTTTATGACTATCTGGAGAGAAGGGCATAGAAACTCCTGGTGATATGGCATTCATGCCAAAATAATCAAGCTAATTGAAAATTTACACAGCACAGTTTTAGCATGTATCGGAAATGATGGAAGAGTGGTTCAAAATCAAAACAGGATTTAGACAAAGATGTATCCTATCGCACATATATTGATTCATCTTAATTAGAATCAATACAGATATTCCAATATTTACAACTTCAACAAATAACACTTAAACAGTGATGCGACGTCTCGAGACACTGTCTTCGTCTCGAGACAGTATTTTCTTGGTCTTGCGGGTCAGTCTTGGTCTTGTCATTACTGTCTTGGTCTTGCGATTCAAGACCGAGACAGTGGGTTTTTTCCACTGTGAGTAATAATGTTTTCTGTGGCTGATGTCTTCCGAATTATGGAGCAATAACAGATTTTCACCATGAGCCCTCCGGGAATAATAATAATAGTAATAATATAATATGTTTGTATAGATATATCTATACCATGCAGCATAAAACTGCTTTATGTTTTCTTTATGTTTAAAATTACTGTCTCGGTCTTGAGCCCTAGTTTCTTGGTCTTGGCACCTAATGTCTTGGTCTTGAGGGTTAGTGTCTTGGTCTTGCCGCTTACTGTCTTGGTCACATCACTGCACTTAAACATTGTAATAATAAACACTTAAGCTCATATTGATAGCAAACTCTAAATTGCAACGCTGTTCTTTAACATACACGTATTTGAATTGAAAGAGATGTCGTATTTAAGTTGAAAGCATTCCATTTTTGTCTGCAAAAATACCTGGTTGCCACATACTGAACAGTGCAATTTAAAAGTGCTATTATCATACACATCAAGTTAAACAATAGCAGATCAATTGCCATACTTTTTATAATTCAAATTATCTAAAAACTAATTCCTTTCAAACAAAAGATCTGAAGTAAACAATTATATCAGCAATTCTTACACACAAATATATCTTTATGCATACTTTTGTAAGTGCTAATTTGTGTCAGAATAGCGTTTAAATAATGCTAAATACTTCACATAAGTGACAATTATGAACACCATTTAGAAGATAATGACCTGAACTTTCAGTTGGAATTTTTAATAAACACAAAACATTCAACCAACAAAAAGCTGATAACATGATCACAGTTCCTAATCAGTAAAGTCTGCACCTATTATTTCTCTCTATATATATACATTAAAAGCAAAATGTATACAAAATGTATACAAAAATACTGCTGGAACTTTACATTTCAAAAGCAGGCAAAAATGCAACAATTCCAATGCAACAATATTTTTGTAAGAAATTCTAGCTTAAAATAAATGGCACGGCCAAGTAAAAAAACTCAGTTCAATTAACAAATAAAAATATTCCCTCAATTTTTGCATTAGATTAAGAGGTGCAGGAAACAGATTTCTATTGAAAGAAAGTCATCCATTACCTAGACAATAGAATTTGAATCTCTGCAAGGAATATATTTTTTGAAATGGCAAATGTACAATATGGTAATATATAATACAAACATTCATGCTAATCAATTATAGCAGTTACAATATGCAGGTCTACAAACTGGGTTCTGAGGTAAGGATTACATGGTTCAGGTTTTGTTAATTACTTCTGAACTGGTTGTTCTTTCCAGCCAACCAGGTGACATTTTACTAGAAATTGGCCTTTGATCCTGTAAACAGAAGAGTACCGGTAGTTGAGATATACTATAAGCAGAATAATGTCGGTCAGCAGCAGTTTACTATCAGATGAACGATGAACTAGACAAATAATGTTAGACATCAACGAATATCAAAACTACTGAATAAAATAATGTATCATTTACTAAATTAATAGTAAATAGCTAAAGAACCTCCTTTAACTGTATAACAAGAGCTGGTCATGTTACATAATTAGCCCCAGAAATTAATTGAAACCAACTTGATTTGATCAGGTTCTATATCAGAGACAAAACAGTCAAGCTTCCAAAAATTCAAATTACTGATATTCATAAATCATTTCTTTAATTCTTGACAAATACTGAGAATACACAACTGGAATGTGACATTTTTCATAAAGTGCAAAATGTTCGCACAAGATATAAAAGTTCAGGGCAAACAGCCATAGAAAGAATCTGGAACTTTAAAATATTATCAAAATGAAACTGAAAGTGGAACTTCTATCTTCTGGCAAATGCTTTTTATTCAGATCTAAGTTCTTCACAATTTTAATGACTTCTTCTAAGTGACAGTTCATCATCATAAATAATTCTTAACCATACTATAGTCTCTAAAAAATATACTAAACTGAAAAGATAAAATGCCAAACACTCACATTGTTGGAAGCATTAAGAACTGAAAGTGAACTTGCTCTCTTCATGCTAAAAATAAGACATAGAACAATCATAGATTTTGTGACATTGCACCAAAACACATAACAGGTCATTGTAAAATATAACCTACAGTCCATTTTCTCAGAAGAAAATGGTTGATGTGAGAGTCAATCAATCAAAACACTTCTATGGTACCATAATCACAATGCTCTTACGTGTCACATGAGCACAAAAAGGAATTACATGAGTAAAATCAGCATATACATACATACACATGCATATGGGTGAGTAAATGTGTCCTGGACATTAACAAAAACAATCAGAAAATACAGGACTTTGACAAGTGGTGCTAAGACATCACAGATGGTTAATGCACAAAGCAGCGATCATCTCAGAAGGATTATATGAAGAAAATCACATCAAAAGAAATTGAATGGAATGGAGAGAAAGGCATTGAAAACCCTCGAGAAGTTAAGACGATTGCTGTAAGCGGAGACAAATCATGACTGTTGGTCTTAAATTTGACGATGATAACATGAAGAAAAATACAATAAATCTGCAAATGGTCTTACTATTACCTCATGTTAGACCCATCAGCCTGGCTGTCAGATGTTCCCGTTAATTTCTGAACTATTTTGGCACTATTACGCACTATGGACTGGCGCAGTTTGCTCAAAGATCCGCTACGATTGAGCTGGTCATTCTGAAAGACACCATCATCAGCTCAGAGTCCCCTCAGGAACCAAAGACAACCAAACCGAATAAGCATTACAATGAATCATAAACAAATATGCCTTAAATGCACAAAGCTCTGTTGAAACTGAAACTGCTGCTTTAGATTCAAAAGTAATTAAAAAATTTCACTCAACCTCAAATCTTTTAAACCAGCTGCTTCAGCAGAATGCTACTCTATTTTCCCCTTTCTGTCCCGCCTTTCTTTTATAACTATTTCCATTTACTTTCCACATCTTCTCCATTTTGTTGCATAAACTCCTGTCAGTTTGCCCCTCCTGTTCCTTCTTCAACAGGGCCGTCATTTCATTGTTTGCCAAGGGGAGAGGGGAGCAAGACTTTCGAATGCAAGGCAGGCAGTATTTTTTTAAATACCTATGCAGCATGCAAATTGGTTTTGTCCATAGTACATACTACAAATGATACTACATATTTCATATCATTGATTGCAATAAAATAATAAAAACAATTGAGAACACGGTGAATTTAAAAACATGAAAATTTGTGAACATTTTCCCCCTAAAAATCAGGGGGCAAAGGCCCTCTTGCACCCCTCCAAATGACGTCCCTGTTCTTTAGCATCCCTTTTCATTGTTTCCAAAAGGCAGCATCACTACCATGATGCTTGTACTAAACAAGAATTATGAAACAACATTTTCTCCACAGATTACTAATTATTATAGACTCTGATACTGGCAGGTGAGGTAAGATTTATGTTGGCATGTTGAAAAATCCCATTTCACCAATAATTATCGGATCAACCTATCTTCTCAGGATGTGCCATTCCATTTTTCAACAAATCAAAGAGCATTCATGTCTCAAATGAATCTATACACAGTACAAACTGTATCTTGAAATTAAAACTTTATTCTACCTCTTCAGCATTTTCAGCAATGCTGTAACTGGATTCACTTAAATCTCGCATTCCCATCTTTCTCACTAAATCACCAGGAGATGTGTCACTGAGCCGAGACTGATTTGCTGCATCAAACATCTAAAATACACAGATAGATTTTCTTCACAAAAACAAATCCAACAGCAACTGTTGTTGCTAATATTGAACTGTAAAACTAAAGCTCAGTTTTCATAACTTTTTCTACAACAATCTTTTAAGAAGGAAATTAGCACAGATATCTTTAAAATAACTGATGAGTAACAACAGTAAAGTCATCAAATGAGGCCCAAATAATTAATTAACAGAAATACACAAACAGACATGGAAAGGTATTTATTACTGGTAATTACAAATGTGCTATGGATGTTCTGTGTGTTTGCCAAAAAATAACTCTTAAGCTGAGGACAAAAGATTGAATCAACAAGAGATTTGTTCAAAGAAAATGAAGTTTGTTGAAAAGAAATAGAGTAGCTGTCACAAAAGAGCGATACTGAATACAAGACCAACAAGTGCAAAGAACACGCCATGTTGTTGCTTCGTGGCATTAGGGTGTGTATTTGAGAGATGACTGTCCAAAGCTCTGTTTCTTGCAGCTATCGAAAGCTTAGTTCCATACAAGTCCCTTCCAGGATGTTGTCACACCAACAGATTCTTGGTTGTCCTCACTTTCAAACTTCTCCACCAGGCCGTCATAACACAGCTTTCTACATTATCATGCTATAGTCTTATAACACACTCAAAGTATTGCGGTTTCTGAGGCCAGACGCTTTCTAAATTCACCCTCTGTTCCAGTACAGAACATGATGATCATTACCCAGTAAAAGAGACAGATTGGAGAGGAGCATAGAATTAGGACAAGATACAGAGAAGATATAGTTTCTACAAAGGCAGGAGTCGCACACTCAATTACATAGGAAATGACAGCAGTGATCGTCACACAATAACCAGTTGAGTGTTTAGAGTTGGAAACAGGAGAAGAGAATGAAAAACAGTGCATAAACTCGAATCCCAACAATGATCCATAAAGACAAAGTGAAAGACAAATAACATGAACACAAACATTCCTATTGCGTGATCGATTTGCAAAGTCTTCAATCGTCTGTGCTGCTTCCAGCTTTCCTTGCCTCTTGTATAAAGCACCCAAGTGCTTCAATGTAGTAGCAAGAGTTGAACTGGACAAAACAAAGAACACTGAAAAATATTCCTTTAAAGCAAGCTTGCTGACTTGTGCTGATCAACTAACAACATCCACTCGACATACTTTGTAAACACAAAAAATCATCTGCAGTGTTACATTTTACATGATATGAAAAAAAAAATAAATCCAAAATCCATCTCACCATCAATACAAAGTACTTATTAGACAAACTGCAATGCTTGGTTTTTACAGCCATTATCAGGACTATATCAACTATGTAACGAATCAAACCCAAATCTATTGTTTAACGAATATTCATACAACACCACCTGTCAATATTGGCTGATCGGTACCAGTTTCTGTAATCTGGAATGACCTGCGGATCTTTTGCTTTACCCTGAAAGACACAATAGAAAAAAATGTCATAACATTTAAGACTACAAAATGAATAAAATGTCCATCAATTCCAAAAACCCGATACAAAACAACCACACAATTAGAAGTGGACAGTTATTGTCACTGTAAATCAAATAACTGTAACGTGAGCATCAAATACATACAAGTACACTCCAAGACCACAACAAATATTAACAAATCATTAAACAGCACTTTACTTTGTGTCCAAAATTGAGAATGATGAATTTAGTTAGTACACAACAGCTACTCTGCACAACATAGCGGCAAAGAGTAATGTGAACCTTGTTTCTTTCATTTTCTTCGGCAATCATCCATATCGACTTGTTATCGCCTAACAACAAAATCAGTAAACACAGAAAAAGGTGAAAGCCATCATGAAAGCAATACCAAGATTTCAGTGTCAAGCAAAACACAGTACACTGAGGAGTGAGCAGACAAACTGAAGTCAGAATCTGCTTCTCTTTGCTCTGCTGAAAATTTTAACAACACATTACGGCATTGTTGACTTTTAATAAATGCCTGCTATAATACTGCCCCCTCTCAAAAATAACATATAAATTCCACCCATATAAGACATAAGTCAGATATATATTCAAATGCATGAAGCAACCTCACCAACCGGCTTGAAAACATTGCAAAAACAAAAGCCATTCATGAAAATTGATTAAAACAGTCAAACCAACTTAAAGCCATCATTCTTAATGTCCCTCAAATGCCATTATTTTAACAAAATTTCTCAAATTACTTATATATTGCTAGGATAATAATGCACTGGGCATTGGCCTAAACTGCAGCACAGACCATGCAAGTATCTATCATGCATCAGAGCACGTGGAATGCCTCATATATCAATTGCACTATTCAACCACTCCCAAGATTTTGACTCAAGTGGGCAGGCTCACCCTGTTTGAGCCTAATGCTCCAAACACTCAGCGACCAAGACTGAGTGTTTAGTTTAATATTATTAGTGTACTACAACTAAAGATTCAACTCCTGACGAGGTCAAATTCACTACTACACAATTCAAGGAATTTTATGAATGAACTGAGTACCACTGTGAAGCATGATGGCAAAGTCTAATGGCACTGACCTCCAAGTTTACCAAATTCTTTTTCGTGTGTTCGATTTAATATGTCTTTATATAGCTGCTCAGCCTGTTTATACTTTGTCTGCTTCAAATAGGCTGATGCCTAATTCCAAAACATCATAACATAAAAAGTTATCCGGCTTAAGAAAAATACAGCTGTAATGCAATTCAGTGCAATACAATCCATGCATTTATATAGCACTGATTAGAGAAACCTCTAGAAAGTTTCCAAGAGAAACCCCTCATACAAAATCAAACTCAGCAACCAAACAACAAATCCGTTTTTGAATGCATAATAGTGGAAAAGAATTAAGAGGCCAGTCTTAGTCTAAAGCTGAAAGAAGCTATCCAAGATAAGTGAATACAAATTCGATCTGTGGACTGCAGACTTGAAGGCCATTATTAACCTTGGGAGCAAGTGAGAGATCAGTTATATGGCCAGGTAATAAAACCCAACAGGGTAGTCTGGAGTGTCACAAGAAGAATCACTGTCCCCTCGAAGAAGTGCTTTGAATTTCTGCTCGGGGGGAGGTTAATGCAAATCATCCACAATATTCTCTATAAACTTATGGCCATTACCATTCAGCCAGGCTGCAACATTATATGGACTGTTATTTCATTTGAAAAATTTGAAGACAATAAAAACATATTTTAGCAGAATAATTAAATTAAACTCACCAAAATCACCCTCCTAAGATCAGCCCAAAGCAATATCTCATAGTAACTTTCTTTTATGAATTGTAATGTTAATTTTGAAATAAACAATTATAATATTATATCAAGACTGACTATTAACACATAGTGACAACTAAAATGGATACAGCCAATATTTTAAAACTACTCCAACATAATTCAGTTTTAATCTGCATTTATAAACACGCACAGTTTGCACACATAGGGTTACTGTAATTGTCAGATGGAAAAAGAGGACACTTTGACTTTTTCAGTGAATGCAATGTGGTCAAGTGTGAAAAACTGATGATGACCTTTTCAGATTTTTTTCAGTGTTTTTCTGTGCAATAAACTTGAGATGACCTTGAGCTTTTTTCAGACGTTTTTGGTAATTGTAATGTGGTCAAGTGTGAAAAACATTTTAGGGCATTAATGTATGATATTCCATGTGTTACAGGTCGCCAGGCCCCTGGACATTTGCCTCATGCCTGGGATGGAGAAAAACCTGGACAATAGCTCTACTTTTGGAAAGCTGTCCGGATGTGCGGACAGGGGCTCAAAAAGAAAACTTGTCAGGGGAAACCCATACGTATGGTAATCCTATGTAGACATACACAAGTATGCACAATGAGATAAGTAACATTAAAGAAACATAAGCCACGAAAAACATGAAACAAATGTCCCTCTAAAATGTTCTAGAATCTCAATGAACAGAACAAAAATAAAATTAGCAGAACACAGGTGCAGAAAAATGTCTTTTAAGAGTGCATTAAAATACGGTAAACGACGCAACCAAACAATTGAAAATCTTACCAAATTAAATTTTGTTTTCGATACATTGAATCGGAATGTCCTAAACTGTGTATATAAATATCTAAAGCCCGTAAGTAATGTTTCTCAACCTGGTTGACAGAAAAAATAAATCACAAGAACATAAATGATACTTAAAATAAAGGAAATTAATAAATAATTAATGTATAAAAAATACATATAAAACTATAAAGCCTCAGATAGCACATCCAAAGTATCAAAGATAAACTATCTGTGATACAGTATCAAAATTTAATTAAGTATATCAACCCTGCATCAGAAACCCTCAATTGGCCGATTGTTCAAGGCTAATAATTAGTCAGTCATTACCAGTGCATCTCTGGATATTAACATAGCAAAATGGCATTTTGTAGCACTATAATTCTCAATGATGAAACTAAAACAATAAATTTTCAAGAACAAACATACTTCCACGGACAAATCATACTATGGGATCAAAAGTTAAACAATTAGTAAAAAAATTTCAATTTTTAAAATCCATTTACTTTTGAAAATCCAAAGGTTATTTACTCAATATTGTTATATGCAAACTCGGGATAGAAATTTGATTATTTCTTACTTAATAGTAATGACACAATTAATATAGTTGAGCAAAGAAACTTCAAGGTTTCTGATAATCAAAAAGAGACAACACAGGAAATATAAGAAAACAGCCAAAGGCACTGCCACAGAAACTCAAATATCAACTCTCTCACCAAGTTATTCTTTGTCTTAGCAACATTAGGATCATTGTGTCCCAATCTGCCTTCATAAATTTCAAGCGCTCGTTCATAATAGAGCTCCACCTGGTGTAAGATTCGGAAAGAATCTTTTCATATAAAATCTCCATCTAGAGCAACTTGTGTTAAAAGAAGCTTGGCTGCTTCTCTAAACCAAATTCACTGCTCACCATTGATAAGAGTAACAGGTCAAATGAACCTCTATAGTGTCCATAGAATTAACAACATCACAGTAACTTGTCTGACCAATATTACACCCTATTTACTGTACCTAACTAATGATTATGATAAACACTCTTTTCCTGGAAACAGAGTAAAACCTGTTTGAGACTTAACAAGCATATGAAACAGCTTTAGGCAAAAAATCATAGGTTGACAACAATCTGCAGATTTATGACAAATTAAGCAACGTAATCCAATATCAGCCTAAATTAACGTAAACTGTACATGCCTTTTAGTCTTTTTGCCACAATGAATGATGCACTTTCAGTAAACATTTTCAATTTTATCTGTTTAGAACTTACAAAGTTTCTGGTGGTTACCAAATTCAGCTCTTGATTTATATCCAACTCACATACCAGCTAAAAAAACTTTAATGACTTTTTATTTTAAGAGCCGTCGATAAAGTAAGTACAGCATGCTACTTTTGACAGTTTTCACCCCTTCCCGTGTCACAAACTGTCACAAATCTCAGACCCCTCCCCATTAAAGTGCCATCCATTAATTACATCACATGGGTTTTCTATTTAAAGAAATTTGAGTTTCTTGTTCAATTTTCAGCAGTGAAAAATTGAAATATTAAAATTCAACTTCCGGTAATTATGACAAATGTAATAGAGATTTAAAATTCCATGTACCTTCCAAATTATAATTACAATACATCATTGACATCTTCTGTTAGACTACATCCATCAGAAGAGAAAGTAAAAAGTAAACATCACCATATATATCAGGTTTAATAAGTATGAAAGTGCAACATCACAGTGATCTTTACCCCTACCTCTGCCATAAACTGTCACACTTTCTTGGACCCCCTAACCTTCTTGGAATAGCTAACAACATAGATGCTGAAATGCATTTAACCAACTAAGAAAACAACAAAGCAATAGAAGTCCTCACTTCTTCGTATTTTCCTTGATTTTGACAGAGCAAAGCAAGATTGTTTAACTGTTTTGCAACATCTGGATGATCTTTACCTAGAACCTAACACATCAGAATCATATTGCAGCTAGAAAAATTTCCAAGCATGTACAGCATGCAGAAGATAATACTAAAAAGTCAATGCTCACAATGAAAACCTGCATTTTCATCACCTAAGAATTATATGAAAATGACGGAATATTTACAGCAAAATGATAGCATCTGGCAATCATCAAGGACAATCATTCGAAAGGTATCTATACAGCAATCCTAGTACAATCGGCATAGTTATTTAACTCTTTGAAGGTAGAAGTTGACAAAATTGAGGGCCAGAGGGCTAACAGTAACACATCTGCTGATAAAAGTTGATGTATTATTATTATTACTACTATTACTATTATTATTATTATTATTATTATTATTATTATTATATTTGCTGGGTGGTGTCTGTGTAGGCGTGTCTGCAACTGTGCCTCGTGCTAGAGAGAACTAGTCAAGCAGTTAGTAGTGTCATAGTTTGTGCTGTAAAAATAATCTGCCTTCTGAAGGTAGTAAAAAATCAGCCTCCAAAGAGTTAAAGAAAAATCCATGAAATTAGAACAATCGTAAGGACTGTATAGCAAAGTGCCAATAACCATCAACATCATGATGATCATGAATTAAACATTTCATTTAAAATACATGCCACTTCCAAAATCTCAAGTTTTGAATGTTAATTAAAACTCCATTACAACAGCTTCTAAGCTCTTGGTGAATGATGCATTTTCAGGAGAATATTGCTAAAGCATTTCTAATCATATTGCCTAAAAGCAACCGATAAAATGAAAAATCAGACGAAGGCTTCAGTGACTCACCTTTTCACGAATAATGAGCGCTCTTTTGCAGAGCTCTGCTTCTTTGAACTTTCCTCTCTTACCATAAAGAACGGCCAAGTTGTTAAGAGTTGCAGCAACCTTGGAAGCAAAATTATAATTTGAACATGGCAGAAAATAACGACAGAACAAAAAAGTCAAAGTCCTTCCAGAGCCTCACAGGCTCATAGGGCAGAGCTGATCTCTGTTGCTCGCATTTGCATACCTGTTTAACTTATCACAGCATTTTACCACAGCTCCACATTTTACCATCATCCTTTAGGGTCATTCCATGTCAACTCAACCAAAATGGGAATTCGTCCCCACCTCACCATCTCAGAATTGCATGAAATTTTCACCATATGTTTATATATCTATTTGATGGGAAAATACCAAGTTTTACTGAAATATTCACTGTAGTTTGAAAGTTATGTGCCCTTTTGTAATAGGCCCAGCGGAACGCTATTTCGCCTGACTGCAACGTGATGTTTACATGCTAATAATATTTGAACTGTGAGGGCTAGAGGCTGAAATTTGTTGAGCTTGTACAGTTTTTCACACTGATTCTCAGCATATAATAATGTCACACATAGTGGATCACATTCTTTAGTTAGAAAGCGTCAAAGATGGCTTTTCAGATCGAAATTTAGAAAAATCTGCCACTTTGAAGCTTTATAACTTCAAAAGTATTTTGTATTTTGTTTTGATATAAACAATATTTATTCTACATATAACAGTTATTTCACATACAAATTTGTAACTGTCTATTCCTTTAAATGCATTGTATACTGACTTCAAAGATGGTGCAGTTCGACAACGTCCCCCACTACCACAGTGTGCAAAAAGTGTTAAATATTTTTCTAATTTTTTGTGATTTTGCATAGATCACATATCAAATAATAACTGATAAAAAATTGTGATGGCCTTTTTGGTTTTAAGAACTTTATTAAGTGTCAAAATTAGTCGATTTTGCTACTGCGTGCACTGACACGAGATATAAGCTCATTAGCTGTTCTTTTTGACATATCAGCTCATAATGTATTTACTTTATCAAAATCATAGTTCAGTTGGCTTTGACACCGAAAAACATATTTTAACTAATTATCAAACCATTTATAAGTAGTTTTTCTGAAGAAAACTCTGAAATTGACCAGAACATGTTCCATTGCAGACTTGTCAAAATCGTAATGACGAGCACTGCTGCCACATGCTTCAGGTGCAGGCATAATAGTGATAATGTGCTGAAATGGCACCCAGCAAATATCATCATTTGTAGGTATTGGCTCTCCTAATATTCCCATCATCTTTTTCAGTGTACGTGCTTGTTTCACCATATGCCATGCAGTGTTGAATTCAGTGGCAGTAACGTCATTTGTCCAGCTGTCAGGTACTAATGTTAGAATCTGGATCTTTTGTATTTTTGGTGCTTGTCTGAACTTTACTTTCATATCTGCTATCAGCTTGTCAAGATCTTTGCACTTCTCACAACACTTCTCCAGTTCCTCGGAACAAATGACTAGTACGCACGTCAACCTTTGCTAGTTTAGCTGCTCTTTTTGTCAACATTATTGAAGCTTGCTTGACTTTTCGCCTCAAATATGGAACTGCATCTCGTCGGCTGACTTTTTGCACCTTTAACGGAGAGCATCCCACTCCAGTTAGGCTACTGTTTAAAGATTCTTCAAATATGATGTCTGGTTCAGAATCCTCAGAAGAAGAGTGTAGTTTCACTGATCCTGCAGCGTCGTCAGGCTGACTGCTGAACATCATTAAACGGCAAGATGTGCAAAGTTTTTGACCGGGTTTGATACCTATCTGTGTTGCCTGTCCAGAAGAAACTGGACGTGAGACCTGTCTTAACAATTTTGCTGTGCCGTTTTAATTTTAATGGATCACAACATTTCATCTGCAACAGTTCGTACTTTGTTAGAAATATTGCCTCATGATGCATACATAAAGTCGGATTTTCAATGGTGTCCATCAGTGCACCAATTTGCCACAACAATAGTGCCTGGTTTTCAGATATACAGTCTCTTATAAACTTCAAACCAGTTAATTTTCCACTATGCACAGTTTTATTGCAGTTTGAGTCATCCATCAAAACTTGTCCAATACTGCAGGTCATTTCTGTAAAATCACGCCAAATTGTTTAAATTGATAATCAGGAACCAACTTTTTACATAGCTCAAATTTAAAGATACAGAGGCTGAATAGTCAACTGTAATTAGCGCTATTGTACACTTAAAACAAACATTTATTTTTGCTTTGAATTGCACCAACGTTTGCAGAAAACAAAATGGCTGAATGTAGTTTGCTACACTGCTAATTATTCGACTGCAAAGAATATGAAAACAAGATTCAATAATATAATTACCAGTATTTAAGGCATCATAGTTTAAGTTTTATTTGGGATTTCTACACGATATATTTAATCACTAGCATAAAATTAAGTTTATTGGCTATTAGTAATGATCCAAATACTTTAAGATTGAACCATTAGCTTCAACAAATGTTTAAAGAATCACTAAATCAGCAACATTCGTCTTGCATGTATTTCAGCAAAAAGCGACTAATTTTGACACTTAATAAAGTTCTTAAAACCAAAAAGGCCATCACAATTTTTTTATCAGTTATTATTTGATATGTGATCTATGCAAAATCACAAAAAAATTAGAAAAATATTTAACACTTTTTGCACACTGTGGTCCCGAAGTGGGGACCGTTGTCAACTGCACCATCTTTGGAAGTCAGTATACAATGCATTTAAAGGAATAGACAGTTACAAATTTGTATGTGAAATAACTGTTATATGTAGAATAAGCATTGTTTATATCAAAACAAAATACAAAATACTTTTGAAGTTATAAAGCTTCAAAGTGGCAGATTTTTCTAAATTCGATCTGAAAAGCCATCTTTGACACTTTCTAACTAAAGAATGTGATCCACTATGTGTGACATTATTATATGCTGAGAATCAGTGTGAAAAACTGTACAAGCTCAACAAATTTCAGCCTCCTAGCCCTCACAGTTCAGATATTATTAGCATGTAAACATCACGTTGCAGTCAGATTCGCGAAATGACGTTCCGCGGGCCTATTACAAAAGGGCACATAACTTTCAAACTACAGTGAATATTTCAGTAAAACTTGGTATTTTCCCATCAAATAGATATATAAACATATGGTGAAAATTTCATGCAATTCTGAGATGGTGAGGTGGGGACCATTGGTTGAGTTGACACGGAATGACCCTTTAGCAAGTAAGGCTGTCGACCGTAGGGCTCCTGCAGGTCTCGAACCCGTGTCCTCCTACTCTATCATCCAACGTTGTTACTGCTCTGCTAACTTCCCACCCAAATGACAGAGCTCAAATAATAAAAATGGTGTTTAGTTTAGTAGGATCGGTCTTGTGTGTGAACCATTGTGTCCCACTTGGCCTTTTATTCAAAATATGGTTTTGTTCATTTAAGGTCTAATTGAGTTTTTAAATTCAGCATTTACATTCAACAGATACATATAATCAGATTCTACAAGCAGCTACAGGTCATAAGGAAAGATACAATACAGTTTTAATTATATGACCACATGATATCAATTAACTTTCATCCAATCAGAATCGTGTAAATTAATAAACTGCAATGCCACAAAAGTTATTTATAGTAAGAGCTACAAATACTGACTGCTGGGTGCTCAGGTCCCAAAGTCTTTTCTCGCACAGCTAGAGCATCATTCAGTAGAGCAGCTGCGTCTTTGTACTTTCCTTGATCTCTGAATTGCATTAAACATTTTTAAAATGCTATAGTAATTATAATCTAACCACCATGCCAATTTCTGTCAAAGTTATACAGCCCTCAGAAAGTAGACCACAAGGCCTCAATATTTGAGATAACAACTGACTGTAAAGGTTTAGAATTCTATTTCTGAGAGTTATGAATGATGCTACACAATTTTTATCATTTTATTTTATAAACATTTACATTCCCTATATCGAATCATTTTTTATCATAAGAACCCAAATCAGAATAATCAATAACATAGTCTACATTATACAATTTTAAAATGCTGTGGCCCGCTGAAAATAGTAGATATGGCACTCTACACGAAAAGCTTGGGAACCACTGATCTATCTTACAGCTATTTTGTGAGAAGCACGCATTGAGAATTTCACTCACCTGTACACTAATGCAAGAATGTTTAGCATAGTGGCAACATCAGGATGGTCATGCCCACTAGTTTTCTCTAAATCGTCAAGAGCCTGCTTGCAAAGTGGCACGGCGACCTCATAACGACCTTGTGAGGCATACTGGATCACAAGGTTATGAAGAGTCCGCAGACGAGCGGGAATCTCATAGCCTCCTCCCATGGATAAGTTTCCAGATTTTGCTTAAACATTAGTATCATCAGTTGTTCAAGAACCACGAATAAAAATCAACTAATTTAATTACACATCCTTTCAACAATTCTGCAAATGACATTAAACTTATTTCAGCAAAGCAGCATCGCTCTTAAATAACAGATCACTTTGTTCACCTTCTGTAGGTTGATCATCTTCATCTTCCGGGAAACCCAAGTCAAGCATCTGTGCAGACATGTTGGCCGGTTCTATTTCACCTTCACCTGGTACCTGGTTCACACAATAAGTGAAATAATCTTGTAAAAACAGCTCAAAATGCTGATATTTACAAGACCTGAAAACATCTATCTGAAACATTGACATGTGAAGCAGTTGAATCAGAAATGACAAAACGCTGCTGATGGTGATACAATGAAAATAAAATTTTATTATATTTTATTAGAAATATGATGGAAATCTAAGAATAAAGCACAATTACAGATATGGCAAGAAAGCAATAATAACAAACTATTTCATGAATAAGATGACAAAATGCTAAACAAAAGTTTGTAATAATATACATGCACTGACATACCATATGCCTCACAATCCTTACACATTAGATACAATATACTAATATACTACAAAAATCCTTTCATATTTAAATACACGTAACACTACATACATTCCTCCCAACTTGTCACCAGATCAATGCATTAATCTCAAACAGCTGTGACTCCCAACTTTGTTCCAGTAGCCATGATAAACTACCAGTACTTGTTTTACCTTTTGATAAAACTGGCAGGCCTTGTGGCAGGCTATTTTCTAGCAGAAGTCTGTTTCTCAGGAATTTAGGTGTTATTAATACAACCGTTCTCATATTGTTTGTCACGGCATTTGTCAACTTGCCCTTGATCATGGCATTCACTATTCCTACCTGGAGCTGTGAAAATTGTCTTGGCAGAATAAGATGACAAAATTTCATAAAAACTTAATTTACAAATACTATCTTCATCAGCTGCTTCAAAAAAGTATTTGTTACCTCAAGTTTATGCCAGAGCAAAATTACACAGATCATAATAAGTATCATTACCTTGGCATCGTCATCATCATATTTTTTCATATCAGTCATAAATTGGAGATGAACTTTCTCCTCTGTCAAAGTTACGCATTTCTGCTCACTTTCCTGCAAACGCTGTTGTGTGTTAGCAAGTTCGTCACGAAGCCAAGCATTTTCCTGGCAAAGACGACGAACTTGAGCTCGTAATTTCTGCTTTTCAGCCTCGACATACTGAAGATGATTGGCTAAGGCAATAACCACCTTCAAATACAGCAAACTAATGATGCCCTTTAGCAAATCACCAAATCACTGAGAGTTTGAACCTAAGGATTTTTAAAAGATGAACACATCATTATTTCCTGTACATTTTTCAGTATAATTTTCATTGTTTTGATTGGATTTAATAGAACTTTTCATAATTTCATGCTCAATTATATAGATTATTACAAATGATTTTTTTAGCTTCATATGCTTTGATTTGTGTTAATATGCAATCACAAAATATTTGGTTCAACTAGGTGAATGGTGGTCTACATCACATGCACTTCCAAGAATCTCAGAGTCCTTAGCCTATGTCAATATATCTACCTAATATATTTGCCATATTTTCATTAAAATTTAATCAGAGAGCTTTTGTTTTACCATTTATTCAAAGCTCAATAGATTATTTTCAACTAACTTTCGCCAAATGGAATAATGCAATTTTTGATATTACATGTTATTATTAGGGTAGCAGCATGTTATAAAACCGCTGAAGTGGGCCGCAGTTCCAAAATGTTTGGGAAACCCTGGTCTAGAAAGATTCCAGTCTCATCCAGTCAGCCTTTGTCAAGGTTAAAATCTCACAGATGTAGAACAGGACAGGTAGTATGCAGCAAAATCTTAGTCAAGCTGCTTAAAGCAGATTGAGTCCACACACGACTCATCCAGTACATGTTGCTTGATGCATCATCAATGCATACTTACATACAAACATATATACTCACACACATATAAAACTTCAAGTATACTTATAAAAGCAACAACAAAAAAAATAGTAATTAAATTAGCAATACAAATAATAATAATAATAATAATAATAATAATAATAATAATAAATAATAATAATAATAAATGTTATAACAGATTTGATTGTCTCACCTGGGCCTCACTAATGCCAAGTTCCATAGCTTCTGCAGATTTTTTCATAAGAGCAATCTTATCATTTGTAACATTGGTCCCTCCATCTTCACCTTCTGAAGTGGAATTCAAACTGTTCAGCAGTTGAGCATGCTCAGTTTTTAGAGATTCAAGGCCTTGCAGAACCGTTTTTGTTCGACTTATAATCTCATCTTGTGTCAAGCAAGCCATTTTACCTGCACAATACAGGTTGCTGTGTCATAGAAATAGTTTTCAAAATAAAAATTCAAAAGCATGTCACACAGCAATGAATTGGCACCCTGTGACAATTGTGACTAAACATTTTGAAATCAATTTTACCATTTCTAGTGTGAAAGTTACATTTACCTATAAACAACAAACTTGTATCATGGACTAACAAATTATTCAGATGAAAAACTCAATTATTTGGCCAAATTATATCAGAAAGCCATTAAAGAACTGAGCATTTTAAAATCTTCATGATAAATGTGAAAAATCAATCAACCACTTTTACAAAGGAATATGTATGCAGAATGTTATAAGTGTATGGCAAGAGATAAAAATGTAGTCTTTATTGTTCATGGATTCCAACATATACCCAAATTCAACTCTGCCCAATTTTACAAGTGCCTCATGTTCTAGTTTTAAGCATGACTGTTATATTCAAATTATGGTGGGTGACTTAAGAAGCAATATATATGTAAATTCTTTGTCATAAAATAATGCAGTTTGTTGTCCATGATATCTTTAGAAAATAACTGAAGCATAAAGTGACCTGACCAGACCATCAAACCAGTCAATGGGACCACACAAAGGGGACAGTGAAGCACTATTTCAACAAACTGTATGGTCCACTTTTGACCTGAAATGTGTGCAATCAAAACAACTACATTCTTTATAATCTTCAAACGGCTCAGTGCCATTGGACCCCATTTTGATATAGGCCATTATGACAAAGAAGCAAGTTAACGCAAACAAAGAGATACGGCTACTTGATGAATTACTGTGCATATTTACAGAATACTATTTTGGCAGATACTACATTAACTGGAATTTAACTAAATTAATACTTAAAACTGAAAAAGAAATATCCGACAACATCTTAAACATATTCAGACATAACAAGAAATATTTGCAGCAGTTGGGCTCATAACAGGTAAAATAAAAGAGAAGAGATCTTAAAACTTTTCTTGCCAGTAAGAATTCATGCTGAATCTCGAGAAAGCAGAATTTCCATATAGCAATGATTTTACTGTGTTTACACCAAAGATGTACAGTGTACACAATAGGGATGCACAATCATTTGAAGAGTGCTCAAGGAATACAAACATTGCAGTTGATTATCTTGCCTGAAACTTTATATTCCTCAGCTTAAACATGATATCAAATGACATCTGTAACCTTTTCACGCCCTACTTTTCCTGGTACACAAGCAACTTAATATGTGCCATGACAAGCATTTCACTGTTCGTTAATTATCCAGTGGAAGCAAAGGGTTTCTTTTTTACCATGAAAATCTTTTAAAATCAGCTAGTAGCTAGTTATCATAATTAGTAAGCAGCAGAACAAAAGCAAATTTCAGTCAATTCAAATCCATAACACAGTTGCCAATTCAATAAACAGTTAAATTTATCACATCATTAATATTTAAAGCAAACTTTATATTTCAATCATTTCTTACTGCAAACCGATTCTCAAATTGAATATAAATCTAGAATAACATTGGACCATGAGCTTCTTTAGTCAAATACTGACAACAGCTGTACAAAGAAAGCGACTATAAAATAAATGCATGCACAGTAACACAGTCTCTACAGGAAAATTGCCTTCAAGCACCTGTCTACAAAACATCCAAACCTGATTAGGTCTGATTACTGATGTATCCAACCTTAGTTGTTACATTCTAGTAAAAGGTCTATGTGTGTTTGAATAATATTTATAAAACCATTTTGAATCAATTAAACAGTGACAGCATAAATATAAACAACAACTTTGAATATTTGGTGTCATATCATTAAAATTTCATTACCAGTACTTGATATCCAATATTACAAAGCAAAAACTAAAAATGGTTCACTAAAATTAGCTGTCCTCGCGCTGGGGTACAACGGTGCAGAGGCGCGTCCCCCGGTGGCGGATGGGGAGTCCTATGCAGGGAAACATCTTGAGATTGCACCGAATAATACGGAATAAGGTGTCGTGGACCAACTGTACCAGAAGACAATGGTGAAGAGGGTGGAAGAATCTGAACCATATGGATCAACGACCTCGACAGCGGAAGATCTTCGAAGCAGGCGGGCAGGCTAAGAGCGATCATCTACTGGCTAAGAGATGAGTCGGTCAGCTCGATACACTGGGAATTCCTGGCCAGTGCTCAGTGGCAATCAAGGTCAAAGGAAGATAGGAAACATTACACTTATACGAGCAAAGTAAAAATGTTTCGTATCTAACTATTGCCGCCATGCAGGCAGAAAGTGAAGATGATGATGATGATGATGATGATGATGATGAAAATTAGCTGTCCAAAAACGTCTGGGTGGGAGTACTGAGAGTTTGAACCTAAGGATTTTTAAAAGATGAACAGTCACTAGCAGTGCCCATGACTCAATCCTAATCAGGGACCCTGTGTTCCATACTGCTGCTACATCACTGCTTCAAGGCATTCCTCCACACAATACCTTGCACACTCATATTAATAATGCATTAATTTGCAGTATAGGACTAAATGGCAATGAAATCAAACAAGTGGCACATTTCAAATACTTCGGCAGTATGATAACCTGCGATGGGAAATGTGAGAAAGACACAACATCAAGAATAGCAAAGGCCAAGGCAGCATTCTAGGAACTCAAAGCGATACAAATAGGCACATCTCTTACGAGACACAATTAAGAGTGCTCAAAAGCTCTATTTCTTGTACGGAGCAGAGACATGGACTATATCCAAGGTCATGCAGAAGAAATTTGATATGGGTGACCAAAAGATAAACACAGTAATACATGAAGAGGTGATTCGGTATAATTAATGCATTAATGCTTTGAATGAGATTATTCAAGACTCACAGGGCGAGATATTAAACAAATTACTGGGCACACTAAAACTTAGGGCTATATTAAACTCCGCCAATACGACTCCACGATTTGAACTCTACCTATTCGAGTTGTTCCTTTACACGATTAGCAATACCCTTTTGTATGGAGCTTCATTGTTCTGCAAATTTGTCAACAACTGAAAAATGTTAATGAATAAAACATACTGACTTAAATCACACACCCTTAGAGTGTAGTTAGTTAGTTAGTCTGGTTGGAATGATCTGTAGGCCTAAATGTTGTGACTAAACGAAGGAAAATACACCAGTAAAATTTTACTTGAATAGAAAACTTGGTCACCTGTAATTATTACCTTTGATAATGTTATTATCATTGTTCGGTTTAAAACGATAGCAACAACAAGATAAAAACATGCAGACATCCATAATGTACAAACAACAATGAAGAAGGCACGTGATTGGCCACACCAATAACGGCTATATGATTGGTGGAGTGCGAATAGGTTTGCACTTACTCCGGATGCTCACTTTCTAATGCTTTAGCATTCAATTCCAGAATAAATCTAAAAAGTAATAAAAATAACTTCCAACCTATTCAATTGAAACATCACAAAGTACTGTCACTGATACTTATGGTAACTTTTAATAGCGCTATATAAATACTCGGCCGTAGAGGCGGTATCTGAAGAGGAAAACGCTATTGAAGGCACAAGGAGAGGAGAACCCTGCTCTCACGTGATCGTCTCTTTAATAAACGTACTTAAAAATAAATTATAATTTACCTTTCAGGTAAATTGAAAAGAGATTGGCGATTAGCCTAGTCTTAAAAGCAGCTGATTGGTTAAACTATGTTTTAAACAGCAATCATTCAAGTAAACAAACACGGCAACAAAACCAAACAGACACCATGCCGGAAGTACCATGCCGGAAGTGGGCAGATCAAAGATCTCATAAAGCAGAACGTAAGTGTCGAATGAATTTATCAGAGAGTCAGAGACTAAGAGAAATTAGAGAATCTCGCGGCTCTCGCCTAATCTGGTCGAGAAATTTAAAATGGGCATTTCGATCAGTCAACCCATTTATGCCAATTTGATATAAATAAATTAATTAATACCACCGATCATCAATAATGTAAAAGAACTATCGCAAACAGAAAATTTTGCCTCGCATTTTCCTGACCTCAAATCGCGCTTTCATCATCACCTGGAATTGGTTTACTAAACCTGTTTTAGCACTAGTGCTTAACATCAGTGAACCAAGGATCACGTTGTCCTGAATTAATTCAATTAAACTTGACTTGGGACTGGGTGCTCGACTGCTCGTGATAATAAATTCTATGTTTCACACAGTGTCTAACTGTCTACTGTCTTTTTCAAATTTTAGACATAGAAATTATTACTCACATAATCGAATTCTATGGTGTACACTGTAAATACGGTTTGGTTTAGGAAATTAGATAATCTGTATTAATGGAGTTTGGAAATCGTTCGTCGGTCGTTTGCGGCCGTGGAAGTGGATCCGTTGGTTATAGTTGTAGCGATTCGTCGCATGTTTTTCACGGATTTGAACTGCTGGTGCTGCGTAAACTTCATTCTGATCCGCTGCTGTTGGAAAAATGGAAGGAGAAGCTGAGAACGAAAGCGGCCGATGACGACTGTGATCTCGGTGTATGTGTCGTCGTTATCTCTAATCATAATATTCACATTGATTATTAGTTTTACTCGCTTTAGGAACCAGTTGTAAGAGACGTTCTTTTGATCGTGGACCATTTCTTCAAGCCCTAATGTAATGTACCAAGGTCTTTGAGTTGAGCCATTTTAAAAGGCACACTCCACAACACACACACACACACACACACACGGGCTTATATATACAGGGTACTTGACCTTTTGGGACCAAGAGGGTTCGAACATTAATTAGTATCCTCTTGAATTTAATATATGTATTATTATATAAACAAAGGCAAACCTCCCAGCTGCCTTGAAATACTATAAGAATTTTCGCTCCTGTCCAAATTCTTCCCCCTTCTTTTATCCACAATCTCTCCTGACTTATTCAATCCACACACAAACTTGTTCTCAACCAACCACTAATTTTCTAAATTCCGAATTAAATACCCATAATACAATTTCTACATATATTGTTGTTTAAACGCAACCTATTTGCAGTGGCCTTGGATTAGTGTCATCACATGCACTTTAGGCCAGTGCTGCTTGTCTCATAATTATTGATGTCAAGTGTTTATAATATTGAAAGTAATTATATGTTATAAAATGTACAATTATATACATGCACATGCAGACACATGTATGCATTCACATATTTTTCATTCTGTCTTGTTACTTTTTAGGAAATTCCTCAATGTCTTTGGTTTTTCGCAGTGACTTTGGATCGAGAAAAGGAAAGATTTCTTAACTTTTTTAAAGAACAAGTTTTCAATTTTCCTGATGTTCATGGATATAGATTGAGAGGTCAGAAATTGTTTTAATGTTGGACTCTGTGCATTTTTTGTATTAATTGGTATGATGCCAGATTACTAATGCTTGTCTTGTCTTAGCCATTCTTGATACGAGATTTCATCGTTGAACATACTTCTCCATGTAATTCTTTGTGTGTCGGTCTCATTGCTGTTTATGATGTGAGTCCAGTCTATGTTTGGGGTTTCTTTATCTAAGCCAGCCAAGTCTAAGTCATATCTAGGCCTTCTTCTGGAGGCCTAGTAGTGTCTGTAGTGCTGTTAATTACTGAAGTCAATTGTGGAACTCTTTAAGTTGCTCAATCCCGTCATTCACGATGAAAACTTTGCATGAGATTGTGTCTCTTCCCATCAACTTGGTCTTCTTTCTTGTATAATTTTTATTCAAGAAAATCTCCACACTTCCACATGCTATGTCCTAAATAAATTAACATCCTTTCTTATAATTTCCTATAACTGTGCTTCTGTTCCAGCTTTCTGTCATACCCATTATTTTCTTTCCTATGTGTCAATTTAATTCTTAAGATCTGTCTCAACCCTTGCATTTCAAATGATCTAATGTGCATTTTCTCTTCCTTCTTTAATGTTGCAGCCAGTCATATGATTGCTTTTCACAATGTTATGTTAAATGCTAATATTCATGTTGTGAATTTTCCATATTCTTTTCAAGGAAGCGTTGAGACTTGATCCCTTTGCTAATCTGGCTTTAGTTTCTGTGAGATGATCTGTAGTGTCTATTAATTACTGAAGTCAATTGTGGAACTGTTTAAGTTGCTCAATCCCGTCATTCACAATGAAAACTTTGCATGAGATTGTGTCTCTTCCCATCAACTTGGTCTTATATGTGTTATTTAATAGTCATTTTATTCTTGTCTGTATTTTGAACTGTTTTTACCAGGCATTGTAATTCTACTCTGCTGGACCCTATTACTTATGTCATCTGTGTATCAAGATGATAAATTTCCTCCCACCTAGGACTATCCTGCCTTTAAACCCATCTAATGCATCCATCACAGCCATCTCAACTACTATGTTAATCCTTGAACCTCTGGAACTGAGTATACTCCGTTACATTGCATGTAGTTATGAAGTTTCTGGTGGTTTAAGGGTTAAATAAGAATGACAACAGTACACATCCTTGCTGCACACATTTAAAAATTCAGAAGCTTCCAGATAATGACCCAAACACTCTAACAGTCTAGCTCTTTCCTTTTGTTTCTGTATAATTTGACTCTTGACTTTAGCCCCAGCTATGTCGCTGCACTATATAAATTGTTGTTGTTAATAATAATAATAATAATAATAATAATAACATTGTTAAGTTATTTTGACTTTAAATTCACTATGCTTACCCATAAATTGTCATAATAATCATTAATAATAATAATAATAATAATAATAATAATAATAATAATAATAATAATAATAATACAATAATACTTTGTTAGTGTGTGTGTGTAAATGCAATGGGTCCCCCATTTCTGTCATTGTCATTCATAGTTCTTCATGTGACACTCTGCAGTGTCTTGAGACAAGGAGTGTGTGTGTGTGATTGTGTGTGTCAAATTTATGAAACTCATATACATTGTTTGTTCATGTTCTTGTACTTTTTGCATGAGTTGATAATTATTAGTAATCTTATTTGACTTGGAGTTGATGTTTTGAGCCATGTTGTTCTAGAGACACTGCTGGATCGTTATCTTAATTATCATTCCTTTACCGACCTTCGTCTGGATGGCATGTTTAAATATGGCGATGACAATACACTGCCTTTGGAAGTAAGTTTACAGTTGTCGGGTTTAATTAAACACTAAATTGTATTTTATAACGATGAATTTGACCTTCATTGTGTTTATGATACTAAATTGTAAGGGTCTCTAGACTATCACTTAATTGGACTAACAATATGAATATTGTGTATTTGGTTATTCAATGTTAAGTTGAAAATTTAGTAGAAAATGTATTCTACTATTTGAGTGATAATTACCTATAACTAATAATGCATATCTGTGGCACTAGTTATAAGATATTAAACTTTAATGCTCAAAATTCATTTGTTGAGGACTAGAAATAGAAGCATTTATATTGGATTTAAAGTGGTATCCCAACTAGATTGTTTTGTCTTTAAAACCTGGAATTAAATCATAAGTAAGAAAATTCAGAATAGTTTGTGCTTTGCTCTATTAGTATTTATGCCCAATTATTGCTGCCTTTTCAATCTTATGAGATTGTTTTGTGCTTTTTATCAGGATAAAAGAGGTCCATATGTGTTGCTGAGTGCATTTTTCAAATTTCTAAATGTGTAATTAATTATTGAAATCAGCATTTTATTTTTGTGATGCTTGTGAAAAATTACATTTATACTAATGAATTCTTTTCTGACATGTTTCTTACAATTTGTAATTTTTACATGGTAGATCTTTAAATGTTCAACAGTGAAGTGGCTGTCAATGAAATATAATTATTTGGACGTTATTCCAAGTGACATTGGACGAATGGCTTCGCTTGAATATCTTGCCCTCACAAATAACAAGCTCCAGAACAAGTCTATACCTTACACGCTAACATTCTGCACCAAACTGAAAACGCTGATGCTTGACAACAACCTTCTGGATGCACTTCCTGGATTTTTGTTTAAAATGCCGTCGCTAGAGACTGTACATCGTCATGGCAACCACAATTATTTTAAGTCGACGTTCATGTGGTACCATACGGACGTAAATGAACGAATTCTTTCCGTCCAGTCTTCTGGTGATTATGTTTTGCACGATCCAGAAACATTGCAGTTTTGGGCTGCAAAGGCACTCATTGGATCTAAGATCAACTTTTTTGCCAGCACCGAGGTGGCACCAGCCTTGAAAGACTATATATCATCTATTTATCGACTTTTTAACGTTTGTGGCCATTGTAGTGCTGCAAAACTTTGCAGTCAACCAGGTACTTTTTGTTTTTGTCTACATATGCATTTTCTCATCATGCATGCATCAAATTCCAATGAAACAAGTTGCAAGTTTAGTGTATTCAATGAGCTTCATTTGATGAATTTATTTTTTTAGAAAATTATTTGTAACCAAATGTTTTCTGATGATTGTTGTGAAATTTAGTGTGTTTGTTTGAATGTGTTCTAACAGGGTTTAAGGTCATAACTTTTAAGAATCCTTATTTGGGCAACACCTGTGTTCCATTTCAACATTGGGCGTGTTCGCTTACCTGTGCCATGGCACTTGAGATACCGGCACGTGAGGAACAGATATCAGCAGCACGTGAACTAGATCGTCAGTACGATACATACATAAAAGACTGTCAGCGTCAGTACAGGTTTGGCAGCATGAGTGGATCGTGCCGACTGTCATTTCGGCGACGACTGTCGTGCAGTACGTCGACATCATCTGCGCTTTTCAACTTTTCAAACAGTTCTAGAGAGTCTATATGTTTTGGTCATGAGCGCGAATCTCGCTTAAGGTATTTTTGCTGTTGGAGACGACCTGCCTGTGATTGTTGTGTATCATAGCATTTAAACCTAAATGCCTTAAAATGTAGGCATAATGGTTACAAACTTGATTGGAATGAACCCGCGCTGTGTTTACTTCTCGCTGGCTGTGCTGTGTGTTCGGATATGTGCATCGTGGGTGTGATCTTGTTGCATTGGCAGTGTTGTGGCAGTGACTCTGCCAATGACAGTTGATACGATGACATTGAACATTCTTCTATATCAAGGATCTCAGGGCTTGAACACATACTACTTGTTGCAAAGAGATATTGTCCTGTTAATTGTGACTGTTGTATGTAGTTTATTGTTTTATAATTTTTAGATTTTTTTCTTGAAATCCTAACTTTTTCTAAATTGTCTGTCAGTGCCAACTGCTTAAGGCCATGAACAATAGTGAAGTTCACAAACGTTGGCTGATTATTTGATTTAACTTTTCTTTTATTTACTTCTGTTCTTTGGCAATCTGATTTTAAACAACTGAAACAGCTCCTGGATAGTTTTGTGTTACAATGCTGGATTACTATTTGACTTGGTCATCATGTTGTCTGTGTTTATACTTGATTGACTTATGTTATGTGAAAATGATGTGCAACATTCTTCAGTGACTGTCGTTTGTAACTTTTAGTCCATTAACTGCAATCGGATTTTATACTAATTAAATAATATAATTAGAAAATATGGTTGTTATGAAGCTTGAATTTAGTGATTGTGATGATATTAGATGGTGAATTGTTTATGTATTGGTTTTTAATAACAAACGTTCATTGATACTGATGTCAGAGCTGTATTTGAGAGTGAGACCAGTGGGGGACAGAAGTTTTTGTCATTTCATTATGCCCAATAAGTTAATAATAACATGAAATTTTCTCTTTATGATACAAGGTGGACCAATGGGGGGGGAGTCAGTAGACAGTGACCAGGAATTCCCCCCTTTTCCATATAACTACCACACTTGAGTATGTGATACGTTCATATGTGTATTTGTATGTGGTAACCAGTTTTTTGGGGGTATGCTTCAGTTCAATTTTTGGATATTACATAATTAATTGGTTGTATATTACTTCTGTTATGCAGGCATGGGAGACATTATAGATAAAAAAAGAACTTGGCAATTAAAATGCTTGCATTTCACAGTTAAAGATATATTGTTCATAGGTGCCGACTTTTGGTTTTGGGTACTGGGGCAAACTTACTTCCAGAATCCAGCCCCTGGCCCCATCTTCTGCAAGGAGGACCCTGTGCTGTGAGTTGTTTCCTGCACAGTCGTCGTCAACTAATGTAACAGTTAACAAATAACAATTTAACAAATGTGTGAAATGATGAAATAAGTTTCTAACACGCTGTACTACAGCACGATACTACTGCTGACTGATGTTTATGCTGTGGGTACATGAGTTCAAAGTTTGCAACTAGTCTTTACAGACAGGCAGTTACTTCATGGCAAATGTATTTTGTCTCACTGAGCATTTTGAAATAAATTAATCCAGAATTACATCAATGTCTACGACCTCCAGGTATGAACGACGACAGTTCAGAATTGCCATGTTGTCTGATCTTGTCTGTGCCATCGTGTTTCTCAGGTAATTTTTTTAGTTGCCCGAGACCTGAAAATTTTTGTTTACACTCAGTGGGCGACTGACAATGACGTCAACCATTATTTCATAAGCTGGAAAGTGCTTACTTCCGTTTGAAGTGAATAACTGAATCTGCAGTCTAGCCGGTACCTGGCTTGGATTTATCAAGCTAATCACAAAATACCAGCTAAACATTACACATCCATTGATTCCATTCCACAGTCATTTAATTAATTAGGCAAATGCAGTACTGGGGCAAAACTATACCCTCACCCCAGTACCTAGGCAGTTACTGGGGTGAATGACCCGTTGCCCCTATGGAGTCGGCGCCTATGATCTTGTTGTTTCAGATGGTGTTTATTGTTCACTCGTGGATTTGGTGATTAGCAGTTTTAATTCCAAAGTGTTGATGAAAATTGTGATCTGACTTTGTTTATGTTTAGCAAGTACTATTTTTTGTACATATTGTTTTTGGCTGCATTTCTATTCAACAGGGCTTTGCTGCTGTTTAAAAAAAAAGAATAATGCTCTCTAACATATTGTATATAAGAATAGCTGTCTTTAGTTTATGAAGCAAAGTTGATAAAGTTATGACTATTTGAAGTTGTATCTGGCATATTGATCCACAGGGAAAGCAGGCTTTGGACAGAGAATGTTTCTCTTCTGTTTCTCCCTTTTAGTATCATAATCCTGTAATGTCAATTTTAACATATCAAATATCTAATATATCTAAATTTGAAATATGATTTTTTTTGCATTTGTCTTTACAGCTATTTTTCAGATATTGAATTGTAATGTTAATGATCTTTGGTTCTGACTTTGATACTAATAAACTGATAAACTGAACTTAAACTCTTGTATTAAATAATTTAGGCAATACGAACTATGCTAGATGAACTATGCTGCGTCTTTTAAAAACTGAACATGCGTATCAATTTGATTTATTAGCAGTAATTACTGTATAACCATAATTATTGGTATTATTGCTCTCTTAATAGAAGCAATGGTGAACACAGTACAATTATTATCTTCAATAATAAGTTTCCTTGTGGTAACTCATTCAAATGGACTACATGAACACTGCAGTATGTGAATGACATGTCACTATTAATGCAACCATTGTTTTTAGGCAGTGTTTCAATTATTTTCATGATGGTGAACACTAAACAAAATTATGGCAGACTTATAGCAGATTTGTGCTGCAACTGGAAAGGTACAATCACCCACAGTTGTTAGACACATCCGCAGACCTATTAGTGTATCAGTTGATGCAGATCTGAGGCACTGTCAACTTTCAACTTCCGTAACACCCAGCAGTTCAGGTGTGTGCGTGTGTGTGTGCATTCATTGAGAACCCACCCCTTTATTAAATATTGTTGCTAGGTGATCATATCATACTGGCAGTTAAATGTAAATGATTCAGTTGTTCTTGCATGCTTCTCAATGTAAGCCACCAATTGCATTCAACATCGCTTTATTTTCATGCTTCTAATACAGTAATACTATTCTAATATAGGTGCATGGTGGAGCAGTGGTTAGCGCACTTTTCTGAAAATCTGACTGTGGTTCAACTCATGGCCGTGGCAGAAACTTTTTGGCTGTTTCTGTCCCAAGCACCCCTGTCGACTCAGCTGAGAATAAGTACTGTACATCGGGTGTTAGCTCGGTTCAAGGAAAGACTGGCAATCCGCCCTCATTCAGCCGTTGCCGTGTATAACTGAAGCGCTATAACCAGGGTAATTTCGTGGGGGAACGGCGCTCCCAGGAATATTTCTAGGATTGTGAATTTGGGGGTGTCGACCTCAAATTGGGGGTGTCCAGAGCTAATTAGTATGCATTTTGTATACATACCATTGTCACATTACCAAATTTTGGGGGTGTCGACCTAAAATGGGGGGGTGTTGAGAGGGTGTTAGGGGGTGTAAAATATCCCTGGGCGTTACCATTGTTGCTATGCCCGTTTCCTTAGTTAAATAGTCAAGGGGAAGGGAGAGGAGAGGGAGCATTCCCTTTTATAAAATTACTTCTGGCCCTAACCCAATGGTTCTTAACCTTTTTATGATTACGTACCCTTGAAATATGTATAAGAGAACGAAGTACCCCCTACCTTCTCCCAGGAAAAAAGTTTGTGCTCCTCATTACTTTAAACAAAATTATAAACTGCAACATACATCTGTCATAGATTGTGCACATGCCAGAAAGTGGGATTTTTCTTTAGAATTTCTATTTTAGTACACAAATGTCTACAGTATTTGTAAAGTGTAGACCTACAGAGTAAATAATTATTGTAGTAGGCCTAAGTCTTTAAAACATACTTTATTTCTGGAAAATTCTTCATACCCCCACAGCGTCCTTCAAGTATCTCTATTACTCTAAGGGGTATAAGTACCAGTGGCGGCTCCAGGATTTGGCAAGTGGGGGGCCGTTGGGGTGACAACCTCTAATCATGGGGGCAACCATTTGTTGTTAGGTATGTAGTGTTAAGTATAGGGTCCCAATGGGGGGCAGGCACTCAATATGGGGCACGGCCCCTGTAGAGCCGCCACTGATAAGTACCCCTGCATGGTTAAGAGAACTGCCCTTCTTCGGTTCTCCGACGGACCCGCGCTGGCCTATGGAGTTACCTTTACCTTTTTAATGTTATTGAAGCTGTAGCTGTTTTCAAGATTTGCATGCGAGAAAGTAATTGGGCCTAATTGAATGTAATGTCGTGTCATATGTTGTTGTCTAAATGTGATACAAATTTCGAATAATTTAAAAGTGATGTGCAGGCCCGTACGAACTGGGGGGTGCAGGCTTGCCATATAAAACTGTTATAAAACGAGAGTATATGACTAGCATAAGACAAATGTAAGTAGGCTAAGTTAGTAATAAGTAGTAAATAAAAGTAAGTTTAATAACCGCCGTCACCTGTGGAGTGTGGGTATTGGATAACTTGATAAGTGAGCAATTTGGTAACCTTCTAGTCTTAGTATAGTCCTATAAAATACCTGTAACGGTAATAACCAGTCCTATAGCTAAAATTTTTATTTTCCCAAACTCGGTGGCGGGTCGGATGAAACTGGCCCGCGGGCCGCCAGTTGGACAACCATGTTCTAGGTGTTTTCCGGTTGTTCGCTGAGGCTAAGCGCAGAGCCGTAGCTAGAGTTTTCGGCGCCCGGGGCAAGATTCATATTTTGCGCCCCTAAATTACAGTGATGACCTTATTTTTTAGCCTTCACAAAGTTCACTTATCCAATTTCGAGCTGATGACCTTTTTTAGTCGTCACAGAGGTTTACTTATCCATTTTCGGATTTGTTGCAGTTTATTATTACAAGATCAGCAACATAGCAGCAATAGGGCCTACATGATGATATGAGTTCAGCATAAAAAACATTTATATGCCCAGTGGCGGCTCCAGGATTTGCCAAGTGAGGGGGCCGTTGGGGTGGCAACTTCTAATCATGGGGGCCAACCATTTGTTGTTAGGTATGTAGTATTAAGTACAGTAGCGCGTCATTTCACACTTTTCTTGGGGGCGAGAAAATTTGTTGCCAAATTTTAGGCAAATTTTAGGCAATTTGTGCAAATTTTAGGCAATTTTGCAAATTTTAGGCAATTTTTTGCAATTTTTTGGCAATTTTGGCAATTTTGGGGCAATTTTTGGGCCAATTTTGGCAAATTTGCAATTTTAAAATATTTTTTGGTAAATTTTTATATATAGTATATCATATATATATATAGTATATATATAGTATAGGGTCTCAACAGGGGGGGCACTGGGGGGGGCAGTATCTCAGTAGGGGGCACGGCCCCCTGGCCCCCCGGTGGAGCCACCACTGTATATGCCCCAGTAGTCCCCCCTAGTTAGGCCTACGGCTCTGGCTGAGCGTTGTTTGATTGGATATTGACGAACATCGATCGAAGTTTCCACTGACTTTGACGCCGTAGAATTAGAAAGGACTTTATATAAGCATCGGTGGCTTTTAATATAACTGAAAGTGCAGTTCGTTTGAACGTATATGAGGTTCGGTTGCAAGTAGGCTATTTATGTATGTTTTTTGATGTTCGGATATCTGAGGTGACTAGAATAATGATGATGATGGTAATAACAACAATGTTTAAAGTGGTTCAGTATGGTCGGTCTCTAGTGAGAATCACAATGTTTCACCCATCCATTCATTTACATTATGGTCTTGCTGTTCACCGGCAATATCATTCTTTTGATTGTGCAGTGTAAAGTGTACATTTATTCCACTGATTAGAATGCGTTCAATTAGTTTAGATATACAATTTAGGTTTGAGATCGGGCTACAGTTAAAAAATCATTAGGATCGAGTGTTGGTTTTATCCGTAGGCTAATTGGTGGACGAGAGCACTAGCTTAGGTTGACGGCAAGTCCCCTGATGACAGTGGGTTAACTAGACGGGTAATTACTGGCCCAACTTCCAAGAACATCAAAACACTGCTTTAGAATATGAGTTGAAATTATTACATCCAGAAGACACTCTTTATTAGGTAAAGAGAAAATAATTTGGTGTATTTCAAAGATGTTGGGTGGAATGCATTGAATTTCGGGGGAAGGAGGTTTTGCAGTGAGCAGTCGTATTGATTGTAATTGGAAGAAAATTTGAGCCTGATACAGGATATCTTGTTTGATAATTTTTTTAAAAAGTATCTGCTAGCTGTTGAGATGAATTTGACTGAGGTTGTGCACTTTTTCTATCGTGATGTAGAAGTTTTATTTAATGGATTCCATAAAGCTTTTGGGTAATTTAGATTTTCATTCACAAGAGTGGAGAGAAACTGGGCTTTGGCATTATTTACCAGCTTACGAACATAGTGACATTGCTTCCTAAACGGTTTAAAGGTCTGATGGCAATTTAGAATGTTGCCATGCTCGTTCTAATGGCCCTCTTGTCTTCAAATAGATTGTGTTTGTGCTTCCTTCTTTGATTCTTTGATATTGCTACATCCAATACAATGTATTTTACCTGAAGTTAATTGTTAAGCCCATGTAGCCATGACTTTGATCCTAAAACATATATCACAGGCTTATTCTTAGCTGAAATACTGCCCCTAACCAGATTTTAAATAAAATAGTATTTGCTGTAACACTGGATCATCACTTCCATTTTAAATATCACCCATTTGGAGTTTGGAGTTGCCTGTGTAACACAATTGTAAAATAAATTGAATTATATATATAGTACATTGTGATTGTAGGAGCTGTTTTGTGATCTTAGTCAGTTCACTGTGTAACAGTTGAATGATGTGAAAATCTTTCCCTCAATGTAGTTGCTGCTGAAATAAATTAAGCCAATTATGAGGTGCCTTGACAGCTTTTAGCATATAATTTTACCCTGTCCAATGTAATTTTGTGCTGTCTTATCAGTACACGGCCATGATTTTGTGTCTTGTCTGAATAATTTAATTGATATTGCACATAAAATATGAAAACATGATACACTGCAGTTACTATCTGTAAAATTATGCAATAAAGGACTATAAATATATAATCAAAGTTAGAATTTTATAGTCATGTTTCTATTCTGGTTTACCTTATTTTGAGAGTGCTGTATTTTGCTACTACGAAGTTTTTATTGCATATCTTTTGGGACTTTAGCAATAGAATAGCAGACAAGTTTGATAAACACAGAAATAATTAATTTCAGTCACTTACGTAACAGATATAGCCTAGTGTTTTCAAATTATTACTTTTAAAAATCCAACATTTATGCCTATCATGATTACCATTAAATATGATGGATGCATTGTTTTGCTTTTTCCTGCTTCTCTGATATTTTTGATTCTAGTCATTCTGGTCCTTGACTGTGTTTTGGGAATTATGCTTTTAGTTTTTATGGATTTGGCATAAACTATGCCAGATCCGGTGTGTAAATCATCAGAAGGGAGTGCATTTTGCAAGAGTGCAATATTGTATTGGTATTCACATGCATACATTCATTCAGAATATATATATATATATATATATATATATATATATATTTATATGTATATATAATGTATGCATAATTTGATACCTAGATATATATATATATATATATATATATATATATATATATCTGCTGCAGGCAGAATTCCTGTATAAAGGTGTAGGGAGTCAGTTACTGTCACTTGAATTGACTCAGTGGTGTGGCCAAGGGTGGTTTTGGGGGTTAAATGCCCCCTTGATTGCTCGACCAAAATTTTTTTATTGTGTATTATTATTCTGTGGGTGGAGCGGCACCAAAATTGGTTTTAAGGTAGCAAAAAAGAAAAAAATAAGCAAAGATAAATATCAATATAGTTGTATGCACTCATATACTGGTAGCTATTAGCTATATTTATGGTAATCAAGCAAAATAATAGGTGAAGACCTTTTTTGCTTGTCAGGATTTTTCAAAGTTGTGAGTGTCATAACCCCACATTCGGGAAATCCTGGCTATGCCACTGAGTTGGCTTATTTTAACAGTGAGCATAGCAGTGAAGGAATGGCTTTTCAGCGAATGCTCATCATGTGGACACTTTCTCATTTGGATTATATAATGCAGACATTATGCAAAAAGTGTGATGCATATTTAAGCTAAAGTGTTATAACCATAATGATCAGGGTACTTACCAGTATTTATACAATGTGATAGAGGAATTCTTTACATCAGTGATTATTGCTTGGCTTGTTTAATGCAGGTTAGATTGGGGTGCTCTTTGTTTAATTCAGACTCACAATGCATGCAAGGGATTTGAAATAATTGTTCTTGCAGCTGCTGCATTGTTGAATTAACCCTTTAACTGCCGGGTGTAAAATATTCCTTACACCACGCGAAAAGTGACTACCGGTAAGTTGAAGGAATTTATGTTTTTCATTGTTATTTGTGTTTAAGTTGTAAAACATTTCATAAAAACGTAAAGGGTGGCAAACATATTTAGTTTTTAGCTACAAAGACTACAAATAATACTTTTTCAATGATGACAGTCGAGTTTACGTGAAAAATTTCTCGCAACTAAACAATCGATACCAGTTGGCTGGCGTCCAATTTACCTGGGGGTAGAACCAATTCTCACCATCATCAGAATCATCATCATTCATTGTATCTTGCAGTGCTCACTGAGTGCACTGTCACTGAGTGCATTGTCACTATCAGCTTCACCCAAGCTACCATAACTATGTCCACAATTATCATCTAAAATCTCTTTTAAAGCTTCTCTTGTACTGTATTTACGTTTAGCCATTTTACAGGCATTTTTGAAAAAAACCCTTATGTCATAAAGTTTGACCCAAAAAAATCCCATGCATCATCTAAGCAAAAGACGTCAAAACTGTGTATGCCATGCACATGTACCATAATTCCCCACACCATGTTTATATACAACGCACGCTAAGCCTACCGGAAAATTCTGGCACTATGGTGTTGGTGTTATTTTGCTTATGCCGGAAATTTCTGGCACAGGGGCGGTTAAGCGGTTAATTAGATTCTGTGTTGTTTTCTGTGTGTGTGATTTTATGACATTGCAAATTTATTCTGGCCTTTTTAAAGCTGAAATAGATGCATATTTTCATTGAAGATAACCGTGTCTTGTCTTTTCAGAGTAAGGCAGAACTATGTCTCCTCGTCATGTTAATGCAATTGTTTTCTTAACTGGCATTGTGACTGGCAGTGTCATAAGTTTCTTTAGCATTCGTATGCTATCATCGTCTTCTTTAAAAACTGTTGAGCTGTCTGATTCTCATCATTACATGGGTCGCAAAATGGACATCGATCTCCTGTGTAACGTTTCTAGAAAGTCTCATCCAGATCCAGTGCAGCGTGCCAAACGCACAGACTCACCATTGTCTGAATCAGTGAAATCTTCACTTAAGGAGAATGACAAAAGACCTAGCCGGACAGCACCAATGAATCACGATGAAATCAACAAACTGGTTATTTCAAAAGAAGAAATTCATTTAGTTGATGAACATCACCATAAAGGTAATTTCAGTGCTTGTTCATATGAGCACAATCTGCTTCTAATGACACTAGCACAATTGAAATAAAGGCTTTTGATAGTTGTGGTGTACAGATTGACTTTGAAAATTGACTGCCAGTACCGGTAATTGTTAGATGTTTTATAGTTGTAATTATTTAATTTAATACTTGTTTATTGTAAATCTTTAAAGCTATGACATTTATTTCTGTTTTGTAGCCCACATGAACAGTGCATTCAGCAGTGTAGCAGTGTAATTATTGCATAAGTTACAGTTCTCCATTTGCAGCAGTTTGGCAAATCACACTTTTGACAAGACAGAATAGTAATCTGTGATAATTAGATTTCTGGACTATTAAACTTACAGTGTGCAAATTATGCCTAATTACAGATCAGATGGATGTTGCCAGTGAAATGGCCAGTAAAGTTCGTGTACTCTGTTGGGTAATGACATCACCAGAAAATCACCAAAAAAGGGCGATTCATGTGCAGGGGACGTGGGGCAAACGATGTGATAAGTTGCTCTTTGTTAGTGAACGAAGCGATAAGTCATTGCCTGTGTTGCAAGTTTCTGTTCAGCACGGCCGTGAACATTTGACGGCAAAGACCATGACGGCGTTTGATCACATCTTTGAACATCATTTCAACGAGGCAGACTGGTTTCTAAAAGCAGACGATGACACATACGTGGTTGTTGAGAACTTAAAGTACTTCCTTTCGTCGCAGAATTCTAGTGACGCTGTCTTTTTTGGTCATCATTTCAAGACACTTGTTAAACAAGGGTACTTCAGTGGAGGAGGAGGATATGTTTTGAGCAAGGAGGCTTTGCGTCGATTTGGTCTTCGGCGGAAAGGTTCATGTCGTTCAGATTTCGGGGTAGAGGATGCAGAGATGGGAAGATGCATGGAAGTGCTTGGCGTGAGAACTGGGGACTCGCGAGACAAGCTTGGACGAAGTCGTTTCCATTGTTTCAACCCTGATGTCCATATTCGTGGTGCATACCCGAATTGGTACTACGAATATGACAAATATGGAGCTCGAAAGGTGAGTTAATCTCATTCAGCAGAGCTGCTCATATGCAAATCAGAGATATTCGACGAATTCGTGATCTTGTGCCCAAATCCGCTCTGATTCCTCTTGCAAACGCCCTTGTCAGCAGCAGACTTGATTATTGCAATTCTCTTTACAATGGTATGACCAGATCTAACGTGCAAAAGCTTCAAAGGATTCAGAATTCTATTGCCCGAGCCATTACAAAAACTCGTAAGCATGATCATATTAAACCTGTTCTTCAAAAGTTACACTGGTTGCCGGTAGAACAGAGAATTCTATTCAAAACTGGTCTCCTGGTTTTTAAAACACTGCAGTCTGGCCAA
Source organism: Metaphire vulgaris (assembly GCA_018105865.1). Lineage (NCBI taxonomy): Eukaryota > Metazoa > Annelida > Clitellata > Crassiclitellata > Megascolecidae > Metaphire > Metaphire vulgaris. Next base: position 9,304,925 of record CM030844.1, read on the forward strand.
CCTCAATATTTAAAATCTATGTTGAATCACCCAAACCATCGTCATTCAACAAGGTATGCTGATTCATTGTTGAATGTACCTAGAACCAACACTGAAATTGGTAAGAGAGCTTTTTCTATTTCTGGGCCTAAAGTCTGGAACTCTCTCCCTCCGGCTGTCAGATCTTCCAATTCACTGAGCATCTTCCGATCCAGACTTAAGACACATCTCTTTCAATTGGCGTTTCCTCCATAGTCCGTCTCACTCTCTCCCTCTGACTGATCTCTGGAATGACCTGGATCTTTTGCGGATTGATTTTGAAGTACCATCGATTGATACCTTGGGTATTAGAACTGGTGCTATAGAAGTGCATAATTATTATTATTTATTATTATTCTGAAAATTTTCATTGTTCAATAAACGAAGTAGTATTGCTGAGAGTGTGTGTGCTACTGTATTATTGTATATATTGATATTGTGTAGCATTTGTTTGTATGCTGCATCAGAATATGTGTATAATACATACACAGCACACATGCATGTGATCATCACAGTGTGATTCCCGTTAACTGAAACTGAAACTGAAATATCCGTTAACTGATAAATAATAAATCCGTTAACGGGAACTGGAACTGGAACTGGAAAATACGCAAAACTGCAACTAAAACTGAAACTGGAAAATAAGCAACTGAAACTGAAAAATCGAGTCATATCAGTATCGTTACAGTTTCAGTAATCTGAATATGGTAGGCGAACATCAGTGCAGCTGTGTGCATGACAGGCTGGCTATTGATCTATTGTCCACACGTATGTCAGTACTCAATAGTCCAGTTGTTTACTGCTCGCTCGACCGATCGTCCCCCGCAGTGACAGTAGTTATTTGGCCCCTTAATTGACGGTATTCGTCTACCAAACCTGTAAGGCCTGCACGGAGTAGGCCTACATGCTGCTTTGCTGATTGACCTACTTTAGCAGAGATCGGGACTCGATGCAAGTTCCAACTTTATTGTATTGTTTTGTTTGTCGCTGGTGACAGTCTAGTTTCCTGCGCATTGACGTGACAGTTGTATAGGCCAACTAATCAAATATTATAGTAACATTTTAACAATGAGCTTTAAGGTAACCAGTGGCCGTCAAAAAGAGAGTGTGATTTGGGAATATTTTCAGTATGATAAGATTGCCGACAAAAAGTAAATGTCTTGTTACTGTCTAACAACTCGCCCTGTGGAAAGTTAATTGCGGGCAGCAATTCAACAAATGTTAAAAGTCATCTAGAGAGTTGTCACAATGCTGCATTTGCTGAGTATCGCGAGAAAGAAGCCAAAAGAAAATGAATGATTAATGTAAGCAATTTATTTACTTAAGTTATGTATGTAACTGGTATGATGCTCTGTTAGAAATTAACCCATTCACAAATAACTTTGTTTCTACTAACTTTAAACTTCACATGTGTAATGTAGAGACTTTCAGGCCGTGTGCCCTTATAACCAGTTGAATAAAAATGAATATGAAATGTCAAATAAACGCTGTGCTGTAATGCTACTGTTGCTACAGTATTTAAATGTAGAGCTTTCATCCTATGTCTGCGTTTTTATTAGAACGACTAAAAACTGGAACTGAAAAATACCTGAAACTGAAACTGAAAAATATACAAAACTGAAACTGAAACGGAAACTGAAAAATAGTTTTGCAAAACGGAACTGAAACTGGAACTGAAATATAATGAGCAACTGGAATCACACTGGATCATCATTGGTAAAGGAATTTTCAAAGCAGAAACTGGTTGCATCGATATCTTTTGCTTAAGCAAATCTGTCAGTTCAGTAACATGAAGCAAGTTATATTATCAGAGGCAGTTGTTTATGAACGATGGTATTGATGTAGCTTCTGAGCTCGTAGTGAGTCAAGTGGACAAACCTCAGGTTCATTGCAGTGATGGGCAACTAACTAAAAACTTTAGTTAAACTAACTAAATTTAAACTAAAAATAAGTAGTTAAACTTTTAGTTGCAAACTAACTTTCTAAAATAGTTAACTAAACTAAAAAATATAGTTAAACTTTTTGCAACTAATTTTACAACTATTTCCTAGGTATCAGGTGTGTTCATGAAAACATAGACGATGCTCACAACATGAACATATCAGTCAATGAATCATTGAAATCATTCATTATTGTCTTTTTAATATTTAAGTCTTAGTCTAGACTGCAGGAATGCAAGTTTGTCAAGTTTGTTTGGAAAACATTACCCAGAAAAGAATAGATTGAAGATGGACTGTTATTGAGAATTCGGGACACCAACTAAAACGTTTTAGTTAAACTATTTAGTTACTAACTAGAATTTTTCAGTTAAACTATCATTTTAACTAAACTATTTATATTTAATTAAACTATGGAGATAACTAAAAAAATTACTTAAACTTTTAGTTAGCAACTAATTAGTTAACTAGTTTCCCATCACTGGTGCATTGTAGTATCAGTTAGATACCATATCAGTTGATTGTATATTTGTTTGTCTGTGCAAAATATGACCACAAAGAACTCTGACTGATTGCTTGAACAAGCAAGAGTCATTGGTGACAAATGTGATCAGAATATGCACAAAGCACCACGTTGACTTCAGCCAGCTTTGAGATGAACAGATGTTTATAATCACTGCACCTCATAATAGTTAAGACCGTTAATTGCCTACATGTGCACATTGTGCAGTCAAGTGCAGAGGAGAAAAGTGTCTGTGAAGTTCATCTGTGTGCAATGTGCCTATGGTCAAATGTATAATTTATTTGACTGTTGCACTGTCTGATCTTGGGTGCATTGCAGTTAATTCTTGTAATCAATTAATTATATATCCATCAGGAAATAATGCATGAGAAAATGTTTCTACCAATGGTGTGATGGTTTTCAGATTGCTTTAGTGCTTCAGCAGAATATTGCTTTGCTCTTTTGCACCGTGCATTAGTGTCACAAGAAGGGTTACTGAATTTGGAGGTGCCAGTCAGTGTTTGACATGTTGGAATCAGTACAGCTATGGCTGGCTGGCGATAAGCTGCTTCCCAATCCAGCTAAAACAGAATGTCTACTACTGGCATATAGCAACTCAAAAATATTTAATTCCTATATTAACTGGTAGTCTCTTTTTGAGAATCTGATATTCAAAGATCTAAGTCTATGCAAAATCTCTGTGTTATCTCTGACTTCAAATTATATTATCATTTTACGAATACATTGATGATGTTAGCAGGTCTGCTCACTATCTTACTTGTGACCTCCACAGAATTAGGCACATTGTTACTTCTTTTATACTCATTCTACTTACCAATGCTCTCTTTTCAAGCAACCTGGACTACTACAATTCTCTCCTTGCAGGAAACTAAATCATCCATTTAATGTCTTCAAAGAATTCAAGACTCTGTAGGACATGCCATAACTAGGACTTCAAAATACGATCATATCATGTGCCTGTGCTGAAATCATTTCGTTGGTTACCTGTCAGGCAGTAAATTGACTTTAAAATCTGCTTCATGGTTCACAAGGTGCTGTATTAAGACCATCCATTGTATCGCTGTTCCTTGCTCACTGTCCAGGCTGAAAGTCACTCAACCAAATTTTCAGATGCAGCAACTCTTCTTCAGCAGATACCACACACTTGTGCCCAGTGCTTTTTTGGAAAAAATATTTCCAATGTACAATATTATGCAAGCATTTATATACCATAATATTCTATGTGGTGATAATAATCGAAGTTGATATGACCACGTTTGGTCCATATGTAAAAAGAAAATGTATCAGGTGGAAAGTAAGGCAGCAAAAGATACAGTTGAAAATGTAAATTTTCAATTGTTGAATGTAATGATGTGAGATATATAAAAACTAGTTTTAAGGTTTATTACACTGTACTGGCTCATATGCTGTGCATTCACAAGAAGGCACTGCTCATGCCATGTAAATGTCACCTAAATGCTATTGATGATTTTTTCCAGGAACTGTGTATTCTGTTATCCATTTGTATTATTGTACTTGTATATGGCTATACATGCAACCGTTTTGGTCATGTGATTAATGAACTAACCTTTGACCCAGTCTGGTTCTTTCCACTCAAAATGTTAAGGCCATCTCACTTTTACCATCTGCCTTTTACTAAATCTGTAATATGACTCTTTTTCTAAGCTGTTTGCTCAATTGAACTGTTTGTTATTGTCCCTTTTGATATCCTATCAGATATGAGCCTTATCCACTTCATTCCTGTCCTTTCTTATATGATATCAATATAATGATTATTGATCAATGATCATGATACCACATGAATTGTAGCCCAACCGTTATTTAGTGGATGATGGAACAACAAGTAAATTTAAATTTGAAAGACTCTAATGTGCATTTTGTTATTGTTTAACAGGGAATTGAATCAATCAGTGACTACGCCATTACATTTCATTATGTGAGCGTTCAGCTGCTGTACAATCTTGAATTTTACTTATATCATTTGCGGCCATATGGTATTATTAGTGGCCTTCAGGATCTCAACACAGATGCCAAACAAAATGCAGCCTTGCTACAAAGCAACAACCCAACGTAAAGATCTGCTCCAACATAGTATTAATTACATTTGCAGTGACTATGTTGTTTAACTTCCATATGCCAATTAGCATTTTGAAAAATTTGTGTTGAATGCACAATCGTTAGTTTTGAGAAGCTGTTTATAAATATTCTTGTAGTTATTTTCACCTATGCTGTATAAGTTACAGTTGTACTTGTTTTCTATATTACTTCTGTGTAATTCTGGTCTTTGATGCTTCTATGTAATTCTGGTCTTTAATGCTGTTGTTAACTTCAACAGAAGACTCTCTTTTACTGTAACTTTGAAGTTTATTCAGTCTTTATAAAGACACTAAATTTGTATGACTTCACTTGCCTTTCATGGCCACTCAGCATCAGAATATTTAGAATTGTACTTATTTCAATTATGTAAATTAAGTTCATTTTGTCTGTGTATATATACAGCCCTAACCCTCACTCTGTCACTCTGGTGGCAATTTCACTTTTCAGCAGGATGGAGCACTTGCTCAAACTCGTTGAAGCACTCCTCAGACTAACCCTAACCTCACTCTGTCACTCTGGTGGCAATTTCACTTTTCAGCAGGATGGAGCACTTGCTCATCGTTCACGAAAAACAGTTGCTCTTTTTCACTGCTCACGTTCCAGACTTCATTGAACCAGAAAATTGGCCGCCAAACAGTCCGGATTTGAATCCCGTAGACTACTCAGTCCTAGGAATGCTTCAACAACATAGTTTGGAGCTGGATCCTCAAGTGCCAGATATTTAGGGACTTTAAACAGTCATGAGATATGGCAAATCCTTTGGGAGACTTCAAAATTCTCTACCTCCTGAGCAGCCCAGTCAGGCAGCCCAGTTAGCTGAAGGACTGCACTTCCTCCATCTGGTTTCCAGCCGCCACAGCCAAGGTTGAAGGGCACGTACAGTACTTTATACAACTTAGAGATTTTTGTGGCAACTAATACAGTGACTGCGTGGACACATTAAAAATTATAGATTATCGTAGCACGTGCGAAATAGCCAAGTTTTGAGCCTCTTCTTGAAGGTGTCTGGTGTTGGAGACAGTTGAACAGAAGAAGGCAGGTGGTTCCATGCCCTTGCAGCGGTCACACACACAGCAATCGATTGAATCTTAGTCTTGAAGCTTGAAGTTTGAACCAGTTGACCTCGAAGCCAAGTAGGTGTGCCTCTTCACTGAGACTTTCCAGAGAATGGATAATTATTTTGAGTGTTTCAGCCAGTGTAGCCACATCGTAAGCAAAGTCTGGGTCTGTGGAACCTCATCACCAAGGGTTGCCGCTGCGAACCACAGTGAAATGTTTTATCCTTAACCAAATCCATTGGTGCAAGGAACAAGTCAGAGGTGATTCTACATCCATGTCTAACTCCTGTATTGACCTGGAACCATTATGAGAGCAGACCATCACTGTGCACGCACCACACTGACTGTGCTGATGTACAAATCTTTCATCATATTGGCTATCTTTTGGGTGAAACAGAGATAGTAACTGTCTCCAAAACACAGAACGGTCCACGGAGTCGAATGCTGCCTTACGATCCACAAAGGCAATCCACAGAAGCTGACAGAACTCCATCCTTGTCTGGATCAACAGGTTCAGTGTCAGAATACGGTCAACTGTAGAGCGACCTGCAGTGAAGCCACTCTGTTCAATTCGTCTGTGGCTCCTTGACCCATGAAAGAAGACTGGGGCGAAAATCTTCCCTGGAACTGACAGCAGTGTAATGCCGCAGTAATTCTTACATTCCCGACAACAGCCCATGCCTTTGTACAATGAATGCTGATTGCTGATGCTTTTCTTCAGTCCTCTGGTGCTTCACCACTGTCCCAGGCCTTACGAAAGATGTGTGACAGCCAGGTGACACATGCTGGACCTCCTGCTTGAGCATCTCTGCACTAATACTGCAGACACCCAGTGCCTTCCTGGTTTTAGATCTCTGGATAGCAGCTGCAATTTCGTGCTCCATGGATGGGTCAGCATTGATGGTAGGATCCGCCTCCATAGCGGGGGCAATGAGGTTATCATTATGTGGTGGTGGTGGTGGTGGTGGTGGTGGTGGTGGTGGTGGTGGTGGTGGTGGTGGTGGTCTATTAAGAGGCTCATCCTAGTATTCTTGTCACTGATCAATTGGCCATTGCTTGAGTCAATTAATTGGGCATCATCTATAAGGGATGACTCAGCGAAGCCGTCTGAGGTTAGCGAAGGCATCCTTAAGTTTACCGCTATTGAGGGCAGTCCCAACTTCTGTCACCTTATCATCTACCCATATTTGGCAGTCATGCTGAAGGTTAATTCTGTAAGGTTTCTGAAGCAGCTTGTACTCAGCCACTTTATCTTGCAGCCTTGCCAGGCGTTTCTTGCAGATCAGCTGCTCTGTGTCATCACTGATCTACTCCTTCACAATATTGGACTTCATGCATGCCTAGATGGTGCCATACAATTTAACGGCATCTCTGAATTCCACTCATTCTGAACCATCGGATTTATTCCACTCTGTGAAACAGTCATGCATTCTCAGCTTGAAGGTCTCTGCAACAGCTTGATTCATTTGTGCCTTGGTGTTGTATTGATAATTCGGCTGAGTCCTCAGCAGTTTTCACTTCAACTTCAGGGCAGTTGTTGCTATGAGTGGATGATGGTCAGAGTAGAAACCTAATCTTCTGAACACTGCAATTTGGGAGTGGATGCCATTTCGAACATTTGTAAATCGCTCTTGAATTTAGCTCTAGCTATGTTATAGCGTTTAATAAATTATCTAGGGAATAGAATAGAATAAAATTTGGTGTTAATGAGGATAACCAGGACATGGTCCTGCTCCTTTGTGCAGTATGTGTGTGTGTTCATTGACATAAGTTATATGTTTATATGTTGTCATGTGTAATTTTCATTGTGTAGCAACTACAGTATGTACCCTGGTAGGCTACATGACTTGTCCATCATTCACTATAGACTGCATTAATTTAGACCAACAGTTGTGTTTATAAGTAATGGTATTTTGCTTTTCTGTTTGGATTATTATGATATTATCTAATGATTATGCCAACACTTATCACATATCATCATTTGTTATTTGAATGTCATGATGAGAGGTTTTCGGTTTGGATAGTACTGAAAGCAGTGGCATAGCATAGGGAGGCAACTGAAATGCTACATACACTTATGCCTGTGATATATTTTGAGGTTTAGATGTTGCAAATATCCCAAGAAACGGTTAATTTATTAACATAATTTTGTTTTAGTGGCATTATTACAGTAATGATATGCTGTTTTTATTTGATGTGTTATGGGACCTCTAAATTCTTGAAATTTTCCAGAATTCTAAAGATTTTATTCTAGTCTACATTATTTCTACTTGAATTTGGCTGCTGGAACATTTAGACAAATTCTAGTAACAACTCTGTTTTCATTGTTGTTCTGCTGTTCTTATAATGGTAACTAGATTTTAAGTGCTTTATTTGTATAGCAGGATTACTCCTGTGTTGAAAACCACTGTCACTCGTACACAGTGGCGGTTCCACCATGTTGATGACAGGGGATGCATCCCCCACCGGAGTTTTTTTTCCTGTCAACCTATTTTTCCGGATTGTGAATGACTTTTTTGCTTGTCAACCTATTTTCCGGTAAGTTTATAAAAATCTAATGAAAACTACTGCAAATGACTTTTTCTGCTTGTCAGCCTTTTCCAACAAGGTTTATTAACATTTAGTGGGCACAAAAGCGCTAGAAATTACCTTTTCCCCTCTCATTTCTTTTTTTCTTAACTTTGCATCCCCCCACCAACTTCCTAGACATTTTTTTCATCCCCACCCCACCAAGAATTCCTGGAACCGCCACTGCTTGTACAGTCCTCTATTCCAACTTCTTGTTGTTGTCTATGGCTCTTATCTTTGATTCTACAAAAGAAAACACAATTCACAGTATTACAATACCAAAACAGCACACATTAAATTTCAGTTCTTCATGATTCTGTTGTACTCCTTTTTGGAGTCTTATTATTATATTGCATGATTTCATTGATTTGATACACATTTTAAATTGTTGACAGTTTAATATACTGTGTTGGTAGGGTCTCCAGAGGAGAACACCAGAGGTCATAAAGGAAGACAAAGCACCGGACTTATTTATTGCGCATTATTACTCTGTGCCCGGTGAAAAACAGGCATCGCGCCTCTGAAAATAACGGTTTAAAAATAGGTAACAAAAAAAAAAGAAATTGCTGTTGGTAGACTGTCCAACATTTTTTTATTGCGCATTATTATTCTGTGGGTGGAGGGGCGCCATGTAAAGAAATTGCTAAGGCTTAACCATGACATAAATGTAAGACGAAGTAATAAGTGATGACCTTTTTCGCTTGTCAGGATTTTTCCGAAGTTGGGGAATGGTCGTTCGTAACCCCCTTTTTCGGAAAATCTTCACACCACTGAGCAAGAAAAAAGGTCCTCGAACACCCAGATAAGGTAACTCTCATTTCCATTTCTACGACTGCATGCCAGAGGCGTAGCGTTCCAATGGCTATGGTGGCTTTAGCCAGGGGCGGTACACATGAGGTGGGCGGCAAATTTTGAAATCGACGGCTTTTTGCTTGTCAGTGGATTTTCAGTGAAGGAAGGGAAATTTATAAGGGACGGCAAATTTTAAATTTAAAAATTTGGAAGTGACGGCATGCATGTGCCATGGGCGGCGTCTGGCGCCAAACACACCCTAGATCCGCCTCTGATATGAATGAATTTGGGACGGCGGCGGATTAGCCATGAGCCAGAGGCGGCAAAAGTGCACGCTACGCCACTGCTGCATGCAAGGCAATTCCTGCAGATGAGAGGACTTCCTCTTGCACAATCAGTTGTTTTCTTGTCTTTTTCTTTATCATCAGCAGTAGCATCATCTTCCAGCTGCATGGTTGATGTACCCGTGCGTGTCGACAACCTGATTCACAATGTGCCTCCATCGTTCTCGGTCCTGTGTTGCCCTGGTCGGTGTGTGCAGATCCGCGTTACCCCAAATTCAATTCAAGATATCATCCAGCCTCTCTCTTATCGGTCTGCCTCTTCGAGTTTCGCCATCCATTGTTCCTAGCATGATCTTCATCTTCGCCAGTCTACTGCCTTCAATCTTGCATGCGTGCCCGAAGAAGTTCATTTTTCTTCGTATCAGTGATTGCATAAGCTTTAGGCCGAAATGGAGGATTGCAGGCATATAAAATTATTAAAACCTAAGCCTACTTACAACTTTCAAGGTTTGTGACATTGTGGTATTGGTTAGAAAATGACACTTTTGAACCCAATTTTGGTCTATCCTGCGACCCACTAGACTGAGCCTTGCGGCCCACTTTTGGGTCGCGACCCACAGTTTAGGAAACACTGACTTAGAGGACTTTGGGCTGTGGAACAAATACATGGCCGATTGGGAATAGAGCCAAGAAGATGGAGTTAAGAGAAGCCTAACTCTGATAGATATGATGGAGCGGCACCAGAGAGAGAGAGAGAGAGAGAGAGAGAGAGAGAGAGAGAGAGAGAGACGCTTTCAAGTCTCAACACGCGAAACTTGACTCGGACAGTATAAGGCCGCCAATGTAGAACAGAGATTTCATATTATCATATTCTTCCTTGCAACTCCCAGAATCCCAGAAAGTACTTACAGGATTTCTTTGTGAGAGACATAAGTCATACATTTTATTATTTATTAGGCCTATAACTTGGCGTTTTATGTTTGTTTTTAAAAATTTGCGCCCCAAGAATTTTGTGCCCGTAGCGACCGCTCCCCTAACCACCCCCACGCCTCGTCACTGCTTGACCGATCTGAATGACGACGTTCTGTGCCTCTGCCAACGTTTTACCAAAGCAGCAGTGACCAGTGGCGTAGCGAGGGGGCAGTGGGAGCGAACCGCTCCGGGCGGCACTTGCTCCAGGGGCGGCATTTTCGAGATTTTGTAATTTTTTACTTTTATGATGCGATAAGGTTTTTTGCTTGTCAGGAATTTTGGGGAAGTTGATAACGTTTTATTGCCTGTCAGGACATTTGGGGGAGTTGATAACGTTTTTGCTTGTCAAGAATTAAGAATTTCAGGAAGCCTAGAACTTTTTTCTTGTCATTTTTTTGGTTGCCACATTTTTTCGGAGGCGGCACTTTTTTTAGCCCCGGGCGGCACTTTGCCTCGCTACGCCACTGGCAGTGACGATCAGATGGTCTTGGACTATTTCAAATTTCTTTAGGTCTAAGGTCTATAAGTACAATTGTAAGCTGTGCACCTATTGAATTGACAATTAAACTAAAATGGAAATGTTTGTCTTATTTTTGTACACCACTTTAATGCATTCGTTTTCCTAAATCCTCGTTTAATCCATTAGATTACAACAGTCTACAATTAATTAGTATTGTCTTTGCTTTTTATGGCCTGGTTTGGAAGCCTGCAAAACGTGTTAGGGCCTACTTGGGTTGTATCACATGGCCTAGAGGCCCATATTGCATACAGTCGTTTCTTTCAAATTAGCATCAATATAGACGGCGTCTAGCAAAGAAATCTAAGAAAACGCTACTGTATTAAGCTTAGCTGATAATGAAGTCGTAGAAATCGAATACAAATAAGCAGGGGCGGTTCCACTTTGGGGGATGCATCCCCACGAGCTTTATTGGCTTGTCAGCGTTTCAGGGGGTTTAGGGCCTATCGGTGCCGGTTATTGTTCGTGTGCAAAACAGAGCTGATGACCTTTTTTGCTTGCCAGCATTTTCTCGTAAGTTTAATTTACATTTGCTGGGCAAAACACTGTTTAATGAATGTTAATGACCTTTTTTGCTTGTCAAACCTTTTCGGGATTTTATTTCATCCCCACCAACTTCCTAAAAATTCATTGCATCCCCACCAAGAATTCTTGGAACCGCCACTGCAAAGAAGTTGGTTATTGCTAAGATCTACAGGCCAGCCTAGTTCACAATTGTTTCATTTGATTTAGTGCCTGTATCTCTACTCTCGTCCTTTCTTCTATAATTCGTCTGTCTGTCTGTCTGCCTGCCTGCATGTCTCTCTCCCTGTATGTGTGTGTGTTTAGGCACTATATCAATTTCCTATCTTTCATAGGGGCTGTCCATTAATTATGTCCTTTTTTGATTGTCAGGCTTTTTTCCGTTGTAATAAATAGTTTTCCTTGAAATTTCCTATTTTTTATCATTTAAAAAAATGAAATTGTCGACGTCAACTCTCTTTGGACCCCCCTCCCCCTGTCAACAACTGTCAAACTTTTCAAACCCCTCCCTCTAATTTGTTGACGTAATTAATGGGCAGCCCCATAGATATAACAGGTCTAATATTGTTGGTGATAAATAGGCTATGGGATTAATGGCTAAAATATACTTTTTTCGTCAAAATTCGACTTGTGTCATTAGCATTCTACCAGCTCGGTCTTATTTCGACCGCTGCTGCTGCTGCTGCTGCTGGATCTATTAGCCGATGGATTGTTTCCGCTCCTCTGAAACTCGCCGACTAAGCACGACTGCCCCATCTTCGGGAACCTCGCCGGTCGACTGCTGTAGTAACGGCAGCTGCCTCTGCCGTGGCCGCCGTCGGCTCGCTGCATGGGACAGGCGTAGCATCTGAAGTTTCCTTGTGGACTTTCTCGACAGCCGTCCAACCACCGGTGCCTTGGAACCGGGCCCTGATCGTAGCAACGATGACCAGGGACGCCGATCGGCGCAGATGAAAACGTCACCGAACGAGGTGTGTGATAGGGAAGGAACTGGCCTCGACATTTGAGAAATGTCGATTCCGTCGGGTGCTCCGGTGTGCGCGTTTTGTCGAAACTCGTCTTCATCGGAGAGAATACTAGCGACAGCTCCGGTCTATGATTGTATGGGTTAGACCTGTTGTGCTGCGTCGAGATGTACCCGATCTCCGCCGTTGTGGCCGCTCTCTTGTTTCTGTTCGGCGTGGCAGAAGAGACTCGTTGTCTTATCGGTTGTTCTCTGACTTTATCTTGTTGCCGATGATGGTTGGAAGTCGTCGCCGTCGCCGCCGTCGCCGTCGCAGCGTTCGGCGTTTTTTCCGTGAAACTCTTCGATCGGTGGAAATCCACTTTCTTCGGTCTGACCGTTCGCTGTAGAACTTCCAGACTGCGTGCGTTTGAAAGACGAACGCACGTTACCCTTTCCGCGTTCGGAGAATTGTACAGGGAACGTGGCGGCGGCGGCGGTGGAACCCTCTCCCTCGTCGCGACCAGCTGACGTCCCGCACCGCCGGCCACGTAGTATTCGTAGAAGTTCTGACCGTTTCGGTCGTTGTGCGATATCGCGTTGTAGGAATTCAGGACTTGAACGCAGTCGAAAGCAGTCGTCGTCGTCGTCGTCCGAAAGCCGTAATGAAACTGCGGCGGTGGCGGCGGCGGCACGTTGACGTATGTCGGCGAAGACGGCGTCGCCTGCGGGCACTGGGACGCGTTGTTCATCCGGGCTCGCCCTCTGGCCAGCTCCGTGCGAATCATCTCGTCGAGCATGTCGATGTGGGCGACGTCGTCGTCGACGACCGAGTGACGTTTGAAACGGCGGCGTCGTTTCCGGCGACGGAGGCGCAGGACGAGGCAGACGACGGCGCCGAGCAGCGACCAGAAGACGAGGACGCTGGCGACGGCGGCGCCGACCGTCGCCAGCTCCTCCGACATCGCGCCGATCGTCGCCGATTTGTATCCGATGGCGGACACGTTGCCGACTGCGGACGCCCGCTGCGGCGCCATCTCTGCGACGATCCACCGACGGTCGTCTGCCGATGATGATGACGTCATCGTCGTATCTGATGACGTCGTTTCAGACGCAGACGGACTCTTGGGATTTGAAAGCTTTCGAGATTTTGAAGGCTGCAGCTTCCTCCTGGAACTCGTTTTGTTAAACGGGTTTCTGTCGTAAGGATTGCGAGAGAGTGAAGTGTGATCCTCATTGAAAGGCGCTGTAGTGTCCTCGCTCGAATGATTGTTGTTGTTGTTGTTGTTGTTGTTGTTGTTGTTGTTGTTGTCTCTCGCTCGAAAGCAGTCTCTGGACCAGCTGGATGCTCTCTTCGTCTGAACACATCCAGTCTGTACCGCCTTTAGCCATAGTGTCGGCTTGCCTATCTTCCGTCGAACTGTCTAATGTTTCGAAGATGTCTTGAAAGCTGAAAATGAACGGCTGTTCGCGTTTCGCCTTTTCTGAAATCTTGTAGCCGGACGTTGCATAGTATTGGCGATCATCGTAGATCCAAGCATCGGTTATCCAGTGACCGTTTTTCGCCTTCCTTTCGCTAAGAGCAAACGTTCTTGATCCCCCCTCACTCTCCCCCTTCACCATCTCGTCGTTTCCATATTCCTTCTGGTTTTCCTCTTCCGACAATGATTCTACACTTAAGTCACCGGAATCACTCATTTTGAACGCCTCAAGTATCACGGATTGTAGAAATTGAAGTCCAATTGTAGATCAAGTCTAAACTATATCACAGTTTCTAGACGAAAGATACCCATTCGTACACTCCTAACGCATCTTGTAGACATGCAGTGCTGAAAGAGCCCAATTATGGGGATTTAACTATTGGCTCCGGTTGTAGGCCCATAGGCCTAAAAATTAATAGGAGTCTAGATCCCATAATGATCAAGCGTAGTTGCCAATCACTAATTTATATCCTTTCAGTATTTAATGAATTTTCGAATATCCGCAAGAGGAATAAATCCCTCTATTCTGAGATAAATGTAGCCGAGTAAAATTGATCTGAACGACGAGTCAGCTGCACGATAACCGAGTAGCCTACTCGAAACTCTAAACGGCATCGGTGGATTGCTTCGATGCTTAAAGTTGCGGATGTTCGGCTGGAGGCCTGTACTGGAATACAACCAGACGACGACGACGACGACGTACTGTGATGTATGTCGACCCGAATGAATCCCCCTCCCACGAGCCTGCAGCAGCGGCAACCCAAATGGTAGCCGCGGCTCTATGCGTCCTTCGGTGGTGGTGGTGGTGGTGGTGGCTGGTTTCGTGTATACCGTGGCCGCCCTCGTCGAAGCAGAGCGAACGCGCATAGGCCGAACCGCGGCGAATCGGCCATCGGACGCACGATCCGCGAATTGATCGATTGTTGGCAGAGTGATGCGACGCTTCGCCGACCGGCACCACCACCGCGGCGGCAGATAATCCGGGTGCCTGAGAGCGCCGGTCAGCCCGCCCGCGCCCACATCGGCCGCCGACGAGATGAGCCCGCCGGACGTTCTGCCCTGTTTTCCGTCGCGATCCTTCGATGGGTTACATCCTCTGTGGCGGCGTTCATAATTACACGAACCAGTGTACTTAATATGCATGTTTCGCATGCACGTATTAGGCCTACGTGTGTATACGGGTTTTTTCAAAAACAGGCATTGATCGCAACTGTAGAGAACAATACCTAAGTATATAAAACCAATCAGACTTCGTGTTATCTCGGCTGTCCCACCCATTCGGCTGCGATAACTGTAAGGCATTTCACGTTTATGCATTGTATCTGAACAGCACTCCACAGCATAGTAGTTCGAAGACCAAACGTTTTAAACTAATTTGACTATATACGCGCTATAATGGTAATGGCCTTAACTTTTGCCTGAACCAAACGCGAATCTAGCGATAGATCTACGCATCTGCTGGAATAGGCCTACGATCGGCAAAATATGACCGGCTGCACTGACAGGAGTTGCCTTAGATTCGAACAGACGGGCTCGATATTGGGTTTGATCGATCAGTAGTTGATCGCGCAGCTGCGCGATGCCTTACTTAACGAAGTGCATCAGCATATATAGGCTACGCTTCGGAATAATTATTGTTTTCATATTGTAGGGAATGTAGGCCCTACGACAAAAACGTTCGCAGTAGAGCGCTGAACTGCTGACAGAAACCAACTCTGAAATACACGTATCCCCAAAACCAGTGGCGGCTCCTCGTGGGGGCGTGCCCCCTATTATCCCAATTGAATGCCTGCCCAGTGCCTCCCTGTTGGGACCCTATAATTACTACTACATACCTATCAACAAATGATTGCCCCCATGCTTAGAAGTTGCCACCCCAACGGTCCCCCCACTTACGCCAAATCCTGAGGCCCCCACTGCCCAAAGCACAATGGTTGTGCGTCATAGAGTCTCATAGAGCCCCATGTATGTTGAAAATTAGCTTAGTCGCGAGGAGGCACAGATGATCAGGGCGTAGACTGGACATGAGATTCGTGTAGCAAGGGCGTCCGCAGAAATTGTTCCAGGGGGGTGCAAAACAGGGTCTTGTGACGAAAGAAATGAAAACATTTTGTCCAGGGGGTGCAAAACAAAGTTTTGTGACGAAGGAAACAAGTAATTTTGCTTTTTTCATAGCTCCACAATTTTCCCAGGGGGTGCAATTGCACCCCCTTGCACCCTCCGGACGCCCATGTCGTGTAGCATTAATCGGGTGACAAATTTATCAGTTTAGGAAGCGTACTGTCAGGGATATTTCTAGGATTGTGAATTTGGGGAGCGTCGACCTCAAATTTGGGGGGTGTCTGGAGCTAATTATTAGACCCTATGCATTTTGTATGCATACCATTGTCATATTACCAAATTTGGGGGTGGGTGTAGACCTCAAATTGGGGGGTGTTGGGGGTATTAGGGGGTGTAAAAATATCCCTGCCTACTGTGATTGTCGATGTGCTGTCATATAGGCTGAAAATATGTTCCAGCTATGAAGATTTTAATCTAATATTACCCTATTTTTCAGCTGAAACCAAGCAGCAGAGATGTAGTACCCAAAACCAGTACTTGTACTCGTGAGTTGTACTCAGTACAAATTTTAGTACTTGTATTTGTACTTGTACTCGGATGCCAGGTACTTGTACTTGTACTTGTACTCAGACCTTTAGGAATGCAAGTACTTGTACTTGTACTTGTACTCAACAAATACTTGTCCTTGTACTTGTACTTGAAGCATTGTGTCCTTGCTCATCTCTGGCTTCCGTGTACTTCAATGGTACCAGTAATGCTGTTCCTTTAGGCTAATGACAAAATTACATCTTCACAGATGGCCAAGTACCTGGAACTCAACATGAATTTATGATGAAGCCACTGATACCATCGTATTTTGGAACAGTGAAGTTAATAGAAAGGAGTTCAACAGGCTGTATAATTTGTTCATTAATTAGAAAACAAAGTTTTTCTGGCGCACCAATTAAACAAGTATTTTTGCTGGCTTGATCGCGAGACCGCATTCCCAGGGTTAATATGACCGATGCAAGACTATCATCTCTATTTTTAAGTGCAACTGTGATGATATTTAGATGCTAATATAGTGTAAAAATTTATTCGTTTAGGGACAAACTGTCCGAGGACAAAATTCACGGACAAAATGTCATGTAGAAATGTCATGGGGACAAAATGTCAGCGAAAAAAATGTCATTGTCAAAAATGTTGTACTAGTACTTGGAGGCCAGGTACTTGTTTGTATGCATACTCATTGGCCAGGTACTTGTACTTGTACTCGGAGGCCAGGTACCTGTAATTGTACTTGTACTCGGAGGCCAGGTACTTGTAAAAATGTACTTGTACTCTGTGTTTTTGGAATGCAAGTATTGTACTTGTCTTGTACTCGGAGGCCAGGTACTTGTACTTGTAAAGTATTTTAATCATTGTGTACTTATTTTTCATCTCTGCCGAGCAGTCTCGACTCCCCCTACCTCTATCCAACCCCTTCTAATCTGGTCTAACCAAGTTGGCCTATGAACTGATGGTGCACGGTGCACCCCCTTCCCATTCTGGAACACTCTCTAGTCTCTACACCAGTGATGCCGAAAGCAGTCATGCGTCTATTAAATACTCTCGGATGTTAGGTTCTACCACCAGGGAGTCATTTGGGCGCAGGAGGACCTTTGCCCCTGATTTTTAGGGAACATTTTTTGCGATTTTTTTGCTTTTAAATTCATTGTGTTCTCAATTGTTTTTCTTATTGTATTACAATCACTGATACTATGTAGTATCGTATGTAGCATGTACTATGGACAAAACCAATTTGCATACTGCATATAGGTATTTTAAAAATACTGCCTGCCTTGCAGTCGAAAGTCTTGCCCTCCCCCTGGAAAACAATGAATTGACGGCCCTGTCTACCGCCTATTGTCAGGCCAGATGCTTTTCTTCAGTTGTAGGCCCTATACACAGGTCCGCCGAGAGGGGGCAGGGGCAAATGCCCAGGGGCCCGGCGATCTGTAAGAGACCCGGGCGGGTCCGCAACAAAGTCATCTCATGGAAGATTGTTGTTATATGAACGCTGTGGGAGCATCCGGGGCCCTGTGAAGCATATTTTAGGAAAATTGTTGAACTTATTTAGCTCAACAATATTTAGAGGCCCGTGGCTGCTCTGCCCAGGGGCCCGAAATTTCTCTCGTATACTTGCAGATGTCGCCACCTTTCCCTCCACAGACAATCTCCTCAAGCGATGCGTCACATTTCCTTCCTTAATTATATGCTCATTCTAAAGTCACAGATCTTGTTGTCTATCCAAATTTTTATGGATTTGCCTAGCGTGCCTGCAAACCTATCATTTCCCTCTTTAAAGCGATCTTTTTTGGTGGGAGTGCTATGGAATTTTTATTCAGAAAATGGACTAGAAAAATACTCTGCTGCATTAGGCCTACATCTGCCTGCCCTCAATAAGTCACAACATTTGAACCATGCCACTAAGTCTAAGGTAATAAAACAAAAAAGTTCTAGCCACGTACCTAGACATTGGGGGAGGGTTTTTTGGGAGGAAAGACATAGGGAGGCCATACTACTTGCCAAAAAAACATTTGGGCGGAAATTCAAACAGAGGGAATCCCCCAGAGAAGGCCTAGAATATTAAACACTGAATAAAACACCTCATTAATTTCTTCAATGCTAACCAAAGCTGGTCGCACAATGCACGAGAAACGGCGAGTCTGCCAAAGATGCGTACTCCGTCACTTCTCAAATTGATTCTGTTAGGCATTTTAGTGAATGACAAAACAGAACAAAGGACTCGCAGTGGCGGCTACACATGGGGGCTCGTGCCCCTCCCCCTATTGAATGCCTGCCCCCTGTTGGGACCCTATACTTACTACTACATACCTATCAACAAACGGTAGGCCCCATGCTTAGAAGTTGCCACCCCGGCTTGCCAAATCCTGGAGCCGCCACTGAAGATTGGTGTTGTAATAACATCTGTCCTGATCATTCTCTGAATTAAGAAACACATGGCGCAAGTGCACAAGCAACATATGCATATCTTTAGCAAATGCCTGAATTTTGCCTATCAGCGCACTGAGAGGCTTCTGTGGTCACCAAAAATGCCGCAGTCTGATAAACATACGAGCTGCAATCCTATAAAATAAAGCCAATAGTTCAGTAAACGGGCGGCAGGTTAGCCGAGTGGTAGCAACGTTGGACGATAGGGCAGAAGGTCGCGGGTTTCAGACCCGCAGGAGCTGTCAAGTGTCAACTCAGCCTTACTCGTTAGAGGGCAGTAGTAAACTGAGGAGATGGTAAAAAAACTGCGACAAGTCAAACAGGTACGCTACGCGACGCACTAGCCCCGTATCAGCCAGGTGTACTGCACTTCTGGCTGAGGCCCAGGGTTATTTCAAGGATTATCAATTTGGAGGGCAGGGTGTTGGTAAATTCGAGGGGGAGGTCCCCTGCCAAAAAATCTGACAACCAAATAAGGTCATCCCATAGCTGAAATTGGGGTGTTATGGGGGTGTAAAATATCCCGGCTGAGTCCTATAGTGAGAGAGAGCAGCGCCACCCGTGAGGCTCGGAAAGGACTTTGCCTTTTTTTGAATCAGCAAAACACTTTTGAAATAATTTATTTCTGTAAAAACTGCATTATTTTCACAAAACTGTAACTTTTCAGCACTATAACAGGTAATTAATCTGCACAAAGTCATCCCAAACTGCCAGCAAGAAATTTCTGGATTTTTAAAACCTGTATAACAAGTAGCACCATCTTTTCAAACTGGAACAATATTTATCGGCATCTTTTAAAGAGCAGAATATAAGCAGTCCAAACTAGACAAGGACACACAACCAATACAATTTTAAAAGAAAAAGCAACTATTTAGTCACTCTTGGTGTTAACAGAGTCAAACTTTGCTTCACCACTGCCTGTTTTGGTGTCATCCTTAACAGTCATTTTTTCCAATTTCTCTACGACATCACTCTTCGCTTCTTCATCTTTGACTGTTGCCTTTGTGCTTTTTCCTTCTGTGGTGATGCCATTCTCCTTGTCTTTTACAGTACCATTCTTCTCCGTAACTTTCTCTTCTGTGGTACTTCTGTCATCTTTGTTCAGTTTCTTTGTGGCATCTTCACCGTCATTTCTGGCAATGTCACCTTTTTCAACTGCAAAAAATCCAGAGGCATGCATGACTGCAGTTTAGATCATATATTCTTGGCCTATTTGTAAAAAAACCTCTGATTCTTAAAAAAACAATACATTTAATTATACAGTTCGGCATTTACAGCACTCATAGTCATAAGTGCAAAAAGAAACTTTATATTGTATGACTGGCTACAATTATTAAGACTGCTCACCATTTTTCATTCTGTTTTCCATTAACTGCTTTGCTTCATCAAATATTTCTTTAAACTTCTGTGCATCTACATCGAACAAAATCCAACATGCAAAAATTTTGCACCATTCTAGGAAAACAAAACGATTTACTTAACCCGTTCCCGGGCAACACCGTCTTAAGACGGCGCCCGAAAATCATATTCAGACAGGTAAAGCCGTTTATAAACGTTGCTCACGGCGCGCCACATAAGGATGTGTGTACTCCGGACATTGAAGTTTTAAACCGCAAAAAAGCGACTATTAGATTTATTTACTAGCCATTCGATAGATGGCAGCACTTTCTTCGCTGTTGTTGACTATAATATAAGCCACAAAACTTGCAGAAGATCGTCCAACTTGCCGTTGATTTTGCATTGAAATGCCTCGAAAAAGACTCAAGTCTGGAGTTTGAAAAATCATAACTCTGCCAATTTTGGCCCGATCTTCAAAATTTTTGCACCATTCTGTTCCAATTACACCGCCCTAAAACTTTCGTGCTCACAATGGGGCGTCACCGCTGAAAATTTTTTGCTATTGCGCTTTGAAATTTTTGGGGGAGAGGGTTCCGATTTTCGGCTGTAGAGTGGACCTACCCCCAAAATTTTCTTGTTTGGCATGCATGGTTCGAAAGAGCAATAAAAATGCTAAACAACGGTGCAAACTGCATTTTCTAGCTTCTATACAGCCTGAAATATACGGAGTTGTTCGGTTTTTCAGATTGAAAATCTGTTCGCAAAATTGTCATTTCTTCGAGCAATGAGTAATATTGTTTGAAAAAGCATAACTGCTCCAAATTTTGTCCAATCTTCAAAATATTTGCATTATTCTGTTCCAATTACACCCCTTTAAAAAGTTCTCGCTCACAGTTTGGGGGTTACCGCGGAAAAATTTTTGCTATTGGGCTTGGAACAAAATTTAACCAAAATGTTGGGGAGGGTCCTATTTTGGGCTTTAGGGTGGACCCTACCCCCCAAAATTTCCTTCTTTGGCACGGATGGTTCGAAAGAGCAATAAAAATGATAAACAACGGTGCAAACCGCATCTTTATAGCTTCTATATAGCCTGAAATATAGTAAGTTTAAAACTTGTATGTTCACATTTTCACATGAACGCCTTTCCCCCAAATTAAATACCCCGATTGGGGACGACTTGAAAAAATTAAATCCCCCTGCATCGGGTTAAAGTTCATGGCAGAAAAAAATTTGCTTTATAAAGCAGTGCAAAATTTTATTCACTGCAGTGCATATCATTAAACTATAGCACATAATAACAAAAAAACAGAATTAAAAGTCAACATGAAGAGCACTTTTTAAAATCAAATATTAATCATCAACATGATCTGTGCAAATTTTCCTGCAGACTGGTCTAGCTTTAAAACATTTTTTCAAATACTCCCTTAGATTTAATTTTGATTAAATCTCTTTGCATCAACAAATATTTCTTGACTATTCCTGGGAGAAAATGAATGAAGTTGGGGTATTTCTGTGTAATATTTTTTACTGCGAACACAGCCATTGAAGATTTCTTTAAAATTTCAACCTGCGGTGACATCACACAGAAAAAACACAGGCTTACTGTAGGACAAGAAACTGTTTACTTTTGACAAATATTACCTAATAATACTTACTCTCAACATTAGCAAATCTGATTGCCAGCAACTCCGCCTTAGGCTCTTCATCGGCAAAGTCAGCTGGGGTACTCCAGACCCATGCTCGATCACTTCCACAATTCGGCTTCAATTCCAACTGTGGAAGAACTGTATCAATAAAATATGATCTGCTCTGCACAGTCTGCATATAATTAATTATCATACAATCAATAAGAACACAATAGCAAACAATACTGCAATAATGACATTACATTTCAGCAACCAGAGGAACAGGATCAATCCCTTCTGTATTTAATATTATTAAAAGAATGATTTTAATAGTTCATTCCTGATCTTATTTGATTTCTCAAATACATAAAGAACTGTACTAATGAGCACTATCTGAATCACTCAAAAACGATATACAATAAACCAAAATCAGATGTGATGAAATCAGACCGCTGTCACTGATTTATTTAACTAAACATCCAACGTCTTCACACTAATTTTAATGGTAAGCAATTCAGAAGCACAATAAATTAATCAGTGTGATTCCAGTTGCTCATTATATTTCAGTTCCAGTTTCAGTTCCGTTTTGCAAAACTATTTTTCAGTTTCCGTTTCAGTTTCAGTTTTGTATATTTTTCAGTTTCAGTTTCAGTTGCAGGTATTTTTCAGTTCCAGTTTTTAGTCGTTCTAATAAAAACGCAGACATAGGATGAAAGCTCTACATTTAAATACTGTAGCAACAGTAGCATTACAGCACAGCGTTTATTTGACATTTCATATTCATTTTTATTCAACTGGTTATAAGGGCACACAGCCTGAAAGTCTCTACATTACACATGTGAAGTTTAAAGTTAGTAGAAACAAAGTTATTTGTGAATGGGTTAATTTCTAACAGAGCATCATACCAGTTACATACATAACTTAAGTAAATAAATTGCTTACATTAATCATTCATTTTCTTTTGGCTTCTTTCTCGCGATACTCAGCAAATGCAGCATTGTGACAACTCTCTAGATGACTTTTAACATTTGTTGAATTGCTGCCCGCAATTAACTTTCCACAGGGCGAGTTGTTAGACAGTAACAAGACATTTACTTTTGTCGGCAATCTTATCATACTGAAAATATTCCCAAATCACACTCTCTTTTTGACGGCCACTGGTTACCTTAAAGCTCATTGTTAAAATGTTACTATAATATTTGATTAGTTGGCCTATACAACTGTCACGTCAATGCGCAGGAAACTAGACCGTCACCAGCGACAAACAAAACAATACAATAAAGTTGGAACTTGCATCGAGTCCCGATCTCTCTGAAGTAGGTCAATCAGCAAAGCAGCGTGTACTCCGTGCAGGCCTTACAGGTTTGGTAGACGAATACCGTCAATTAAGAGGCCAAATAACTACTGTCACTGCGGGGGACGATCGGTCGAAATGAGCAGTAAACAACTGGACTATTGAGTACTGACCTTGTGGACAATAGATCAATAGCCAGCCTGTCATGCACACAGCTGCACTGATGTTCGCCTACCATATTCAGATTACTGAAACTGAAACGATACTGATATGACTCGATTTTTCAGTTTCAGTTGCTTATTTTCCAGTTTCAGTTTTAGTTGCAGTTTTGCGTATTTTCCAGTTCCAGTTCCAGTTCCGTTAACGGATTTATTATTTATCAGTTAACGGATATTTCAGTTTCAGTTTCAGTTAACGGGAATCACACTGAAATTAATGGCTACAGAATCCAGGCCACTACATTGGTTGACATCTGGTCCAACTGGATCAACCTAAATACAGACAGGAGTCATATCGATTAACTTCTGTTCATAGCTAAAATCACATTTGACTTCATTGCTATTTTTCAGTGACTATTCAAAATAAATTATTCTTACTGTAATGGTTAGCACAGATCTTAAGCGTTTTGTCTCGTCGCATAAGAATCCGGCACATTCCAAGCTGCTTTTGACGAAGAATCTTTACGTCTCCAGTGCCTCGTTCTTTCCATTCGCGTGGCTCACTCTGGGAATCATATCGATAAAGTTTGGCTCTCCTGACAAAGAATATTTGCTGAAAAGTTGCCATTCAGGTCTTTATCTAGATTTGAGTCGGTGGCAGTCAACATTCAAACTAAAGTACCTACTTTATTCTGTTGATTTGTTTTCTTAATAATTTCTATTTCCTACTGAAATTAACAATCACATCCCGAATGTCTTTGGACATAATCCATTGCAAGTTGCAATTTAGACTGCATTACTCTGACAATAATCAGTGCATTGGCCAATAATTATAATTAACCAATACCAATTGTGAAACAGCTGATACAGACATACTGTATATCACACAGACACATGTACATATGAAAGAATGCATAAAATATCTATACAAAATAGAAACTTCTACTGGCAGAAATTTTATCAAGAAACATAAGCAACAATAAGACCAGGTCTGCATACAGTTTAAGCATCTCATCTTCATCCTCTTCATGCGTTTTGGTCTGAACTGGCGGTAAATGTATAATCGGCTCGAAGTGTGGGTCTGGATTCTCAATAACTTCATCCTAAACAATATACCCACAGATCATTACTTAATTCAACATCTATGCAAACAGCCTCTCACTCTCTCTCAAACTTGTAATGAAATAATTCATTTTGAGAAAAATATGTTCACACATCAGCCTCAGTAAGCCATGATTCCAACAGAGCTAATAAACAACAGAGCTAAAAAACAAAACCTGAAGGGGAAATGATTACACGGCAGAACTATAATGGCGAGCAAATTAAATTGAAAGCTGGAAGGGTGCAATAACTAAAAAAACTAAACGCAGTCCGTAAAATTTGACAATGGCAGGAGTGACCCGCTGTGGGTCTGCATGTGACTAAACAGACCTATTCTAACAGAACCTTGTTGCGTTTTATGCTCCCGTCATTTTCTTATTGCAACAGCAACTCGAGTGTTCTTGAAGAAACTGACCCCGCTGCAAACAGTAGGCCTATAGAACCAGTGTGAGCGATCTTGTACTTCTAATTCCTAGACATTAATGTTGATAGCTTGATATTGCAGATTTTTGGGATCTTCTTCGGTTGGTCATTGTACCGTTTATATTGGTAACCCTGTGAAAGAAATCCGCCTTTTATTTCATTGTAGAGCGAATCTTTGACAATCCCTAATCATGCATGCGAGCGACGTGACCAATCCATCGGAACCGTTTTCTGACTAGTGACGCTACTATGCTGATGCTGGGAGTGTGCAATACTGCTCGTGCAAATCGATCAAGTTCACTGAATTAAAACATAAATCTCTTTAAACGAGAACAGCGAATCTACAACCGTAAAGAAATAAACGCCGTTACCTTTTCGTCTGACATTCTCAAGCTGATCGGAGCGGATTCAATCGTTTACAATTAAACAATCAATTTAAACATCGATTGAACACAACGGTCCACGGACGTCTCTCATAACTTAGCTTCCGGTCAAATTGTATGCGAAACTATTGTAGCTCTAGCCTAGCCTTTCATAATCTTATAACACGAAAATACTAAATGAATTGTAAGTAAAGTAAGTAAAGTAAAGTAAAATCTCGTGGATTTCTATAGCGCCTTGGAAAGCAGCTTGTAGCTAAATAATAACCAGCGTTGTAACAGCAATGTGGTCCACATGGCCAGAGCCAGAGGTCATAGAGTCCAGCCCTGTTCTTATGTCATATTTTATACATTAACAAAATATTGATTAACAATTCAGATTTTATATCCAAAGCTAGTATGCAAAGCAGATTTTCTGAAAATACAGAAACCAAGGCTATGACATGCAAGGGTCCATTCTCAGTGAAAGTTCGCGACAGTATTAGATTGCGCCTATTTTGACATGTCTCCAGGTCCAAACTGAGTAAGGACCTTGCCAGAGCCCTACAATCTTTGGCCCACCCAAACACTGGAAACGTCATGTTGGAGGACCACATATCATCTGTTCAAGGACAATAGAAGCTGACCTAGCTACCCAAAACTTTGGACTCTACCGCCCTGAGGCAAGCATAGGACAAAACGAACTGGAGAAGTATCATGGAGACCAGTGACGTAGCAAGGATTTTCCGCCTCCATCTTTTCCTCTTCTACCCAAAAGTCTCAACACGAAAAGTCCTTGTCAGTTTCGTTCATGTTTGAACACAATACACACTCTAATCGCAGTAGTTTCTCAATGACATTGTGTTGACCTTTCTTCTGTCAGCAACCTATTTTAGGATTTATTACTTACTTTTTTTTATTCACTTGTAATTTTGTGCTCAGGGCAGCCACCACAGCTCCCATCACGGAATTTAATTTTACAAGTTATGAACGACATCTTTTACAAAAATGTTTTGGAGAAATAATTGCATCCAAAAACCAACGTTTGTAAACTCTGATGACGATAATATAGTGCAAAATCTTTAATAGCCTTGCAAGTGGTGATTACTGATTAAGATAGCACTACTGTACCAGGTAGTTCCTGCTATATAGTAATATACATAACATAAATATAGCATGAAAGGTCAGGCCAGGTCTTCATACTTCAGCTGTGTCCAGCTATTGACTTCTCCATGACATCTCTCCAAAGTTCTCTATTGCATGAAAAGTTCACAGATAACAGAGAAACTCTACATAAATGAGTACAGCTGTGCAAGTGAAAAGTTTGTATGCATAGATGCTTATATGTACATACACTGTATGTATAATAACACCAGAAAGTGTGCAAAGCATCATGTCTGTTTAACAGAAGTCTTGGTTGGTGCTTTGAAGCTCTAATGCATATCTTTGTCCTCTGCTGTACGTCTTCAATGTTGAAAAACAGCTCCAATTCTTTAATAATTCCTGATTCCATCTTCAGCAATTTCATGGCATTGAAATGCAAACTAAAAATTAAAAAATTAAACATGCTTTAAAATTGTCTTTTCTGATTGAAGCAAGACTGAAAGTGAACTATGAGATCACTCAAAGAGTAAGAGATAAGTTGTATGTCAAGCTAATTAAGCAACAGTTCGAGACTGATCTAGCAACTCTTTCATTTCAATGGAACATGCTTAAAATCATGGTAAAACTATAAGTGGTATCTCACTTCCAAGGAACAAAAAACATTCCAATATATCATTGAAAAGCTCTTACATTTCCTTACTTCATAGTCTGTATAACAAAAACTGCTAATGCAACTGCTACTCGTTTTCATTTAAATCTAGAACAAGATGTAAAATGCCTGTAAAGTTTACAATTTTGTATTTCCTATTTTATCATAATTTTCATTTCTCCAACAACCTCACATCTCTCACTTCATTCCAGTGTGATCACAGAAATATCTACATTCTTAGAGATCATGTCACATGGCAAATGGATCCTCAAAATGCAATAAACTACTTCCCCTTGCAAGTCCCTCTAAGGGTCCATCCATATATTAAGTACCCACTGAGGGGTCACGGATTTAGATTTTGAGTACGGATGCATACGGGAGGGGGTCTCAACTGAATGTGTGCATATGCACAAACAAATTTATATATAACTTCACAACAATTAAAAAACCGCTCATGAAAATTGCTCATACTCGGTTATAAAATAATTGGCAGGCCTTTAGTCAAACGTTTAGATGGCCAATTAGTTCAACCTTCAAGTAGGCAGGGTGGGGTTAGCCAATTTGTACATACACATAAAGGGGGGTCCAAAAAATAAACAGGTCGCAACATGAGAGGGGGCATGAAAATATGTTTTTTTGTGTATGTAACATGTGGATGACCCTAACCAATTCTTAAATCCATTGGCATAGCCACGGAGAGTCTCGAACCCCCTCCCCTATTTGCACTGGGATCGGTCGTGGGATTCGTGCAAAATCGTTGAGTAGTTTTAGGGGACTACATGAGATTAAGAAAAATGCAAGAAAGTTGAGCGTTCTACTGGATGATGTTTTTTTGTTTGTCAAGACATTTTCACAAAAAAAAATGTTGAAGTGCCCTGTCTATTCGGGAATCCTGGGCTATGCCACTGCTTAAATCAGTGTTACTGTCAACCAATTCTTAAATCAGTGTCACTTTGTCAATCACTTTCTGAATGGGAGCACTTGAGTATATATATATATATATATATATATATATATATATATATATATATATATATATATATATATATATATATATATATATATATACACACACACACACACACACACACACACACACACACACATATAAAAAGGGCTGTGCAGACTCTACATTAATCTTAAACTAAATTACGAAATGGGTTTAGTGCTTAGAAACCCAAAGCAAAAAAACAAATCCAAAAGCAAGCAATCCAACCAATCCATCACAAGAAATCCAAAGCAAAACCTGCAATGAAGATAAATGTCAATTATGGGGCGTGGTGGAGTAGCGGTAGGATTTCTGCATGCCACCAGTGGGCAGCTGGCTCAAACCTGACCCTAGTCACTGCACAGCGACCTTGGTCATCCCTTAATTGCTTTGTACTTATAATTCTTCACTTTGTGAATGACCGAATGGCATTAACAACGATGCAAATAATAATAATAATAATAATAATAATAATAATAAAATGTTTTAAAAAGTGCATACCTGTTTTAAAATGGCATTACGCTCCTTAACAATTTGCAATTTGTTGGTCAGAGCTAATCGTCTCTCAGCAACTCGATGTTTCAGGACTTCAAAGCTTTCTTCCTCTTCTTTCAGGGTTGA
The DNA here is from genome assembly GCA_018105865.1 of Metaphire vulgaris. Classification (NCBI taxonomy): domain Eukaryota; kingdom Metazoa; phylum Annelida; class Clitellata; order Crassiclitellata; family Megascolecidae; genus Metaphire; species Metaphire vulgaris. Next base: position 9,333,331 of record CM030844.1, read on the forward strand.
TTTCAGTTTATCAACACATTTCATGTGAGGCTCAATCAAATGAGCAGCCACATCACAAGCCGGAACACCAGTTGGTCGCCTACACATACAGATGAAATACCACACATCACAAAATATACGGAAGAGATCTAATTTCATAAACATTAAAACATGAAGAAATTCACATTACAATGGTCAGTCATGCTCAAATATTCTGTACAGATGTCTTAGGCAACCTAAAATAACCGTAAAACTACATTCACTAAATAAACTAAGTAAAAAAAATCAAAGTCCTTTCCGAGCCTCACGGGTCCATAGGGCAGCACTGATCTCCGTTGCTATAGCCCTCAGCCAAGCGAGCAATACCATGGATATGGGGCTAGTGCGTCGCGTAGTGTACCTGGTTGACTTTTGCAGCATTTTACCACTGCTCCTCATTTTACCACTGCCCTCTAGCGAGTAAGGCTGAGTCAACCTCGGGGCTCCTGCAGGTCTCAAACCCGCGACCTCCTGCTCTAACTTCCAACATTATTACCATTCCGCTAAATTCCCACCCTAAAATAAGCTAAAATATAAATAATTTTAATTCAATTAATTCCTGGTTTTAGGAACACTGAACCTGTTTCATCAGCAAAAACCATGCCTAAGGCACACAAAGCAAGTTCACAACTTAGCAAATTACAAAATACTCCATATTTCAAACTTGCATATTAAAGCAAAGCAGCTTTCATTTAGTGTTTGAGAACCCAAGCTTCAATAAATAGACTATAAAATGCTACTTATGCTACAGATCACATAATGTTTTAAAATTCTACATCCTGTTTGCAGAGATACAAAAAGTTTAAGAAAATCAGCCAGCTTGCTGAACAAGCACAAAATTCTTATATGCAATCATTTAGTCACTGCTGGAATTCACTAGATACCAGGCAATACAATTTCTCGAAGAATTCTGATTCAGTTGATCCAATTGCGACAAATACTCTGGAATAGATTCCTCTTGAAACATCGCTTCAACTTCATCCTGTCACACAATGTCACTCAGATCATTTAGATTTATCAAATTTTAACTTTATTATTATTATAAGTATTATTATTATTATTATTATCATAGCGAACATTTTTTTATAGTGCCGTGGGATGGCAAGGACCAAAGTCAATGGCACTTTAACAAATGTCACTCGAATGAGATGCAAAATAAATTAGTCTTTAGATTTCATTTTAATAATATAACAGAATTTGCTTTTGAAATATTACAGGTAGCGAGTTCCATAAAAATGGATTGCCATGTAAAAATCACCTAAAACCAAACTTGGCAGTTGGCTGGAAGTGGAACAAGAAGTTGATCATAAATGCTGGACAACTTTGCAACTATCAGTTATAAAACCTTTTGGCTAGCTTCTTCAATGACACGTTTATAACTTGGCCTAATTGGCAATTAGACTGGATAAGACTGGATACCACAGTATAACACTTAACCTATTAGGCACTGAAGGCGGCTTCACACTTGAATGGGTGACTGCCTGGGATCGAGTCTTAGTGCATGCAGATGGAGATATTGAAAGGACAGGAGATTATGGTCCCCAAAATTTGCTACCATTCCCAAATCACCCCAATATTAAATTTCATTTAAAATATTAATATAAATTATTACCAGAGACATGCTCAAATTGGAACTGCAAATGCTTCTGCCACTGACAGCATGAAATAATTTCAAAGGCTGTGCAACAGTGATTAAACCTCTGATTATATTTAAACACGACAGAGATGCTACCTTGATTGCCAATGCTAATTTCTCCTTAAACTGCTGATGATGGCGTTTTAACATTGAAGCATCTCTCTCAGATTTCAGTGGAAGATTCTTTGCAAATGCAGACAAACTACAATAAATTCAAATCAAACAACATCAAACAACATCAAGCTAATTCAAATTGCCAGGTGATGATAAGCAATACTTCTGGTTGGCAATTTCTCAATAATGGTAGGTAATTACTTGTAACCATTCACTCAGAATCCAAAGGTATCCATTTTGATGCTTCCATATATCCCAACAAGAAGTCTTGACAGCTTTGGAAAGTTGCTCACCTGGCTCTTGTCCATGAGCAGGAGTATTGCTCACAATTTAATCACCTGGCAATAAAAGCTAGTGAGTGGTGGAATTAAGTTCAGGCAAAGAAAATGCTAAATGTTTGCCTCATTGGCAGATATATCATATAGTTTTTAGTCAGAGAAAGAGTTACATGTATAAGTATATATACATGGGTAAGTGATGGCTAGGATTGAGTGCACCACTGGTTGATGCTTCTGTACATCCATGAAGCAGCGTTATAGAAGTTGGTCGGAGACGTTAGAGCAGCGGTTCTCAACCTGTGGGTCGCGACCCCCACGGGGGTTGAATGACGATTTGCCAGGGGTCGCCCGAGACCATCAGAAATATGGGGTTGCCTCTTTTCTTATTATTCTACAAAATTTCCTCAGTGGTAGTTACAACGTACTAGTTGTTTTACTATAATTGTCATTCGAGGATAGACATGGAGACAATTAAATAATAGCGATTTTGAACAATTCGATTGTCATAGTATTATTATTTTTATCAGTTTACATTGTGAACGAAAATAATTTTACCGCTGGGGGGTCGCCACATCATGGAGAATTGAATTAAAAGGGTCGTGACACTATAAAGGTTGAGAACTGCTGCGTTAGAGGCGGGCATATACCTTGTGTAGGGTTGCCAGATACCTCCATGTCCAAAGGACACCAGAGATCATAACGGAGTATAAAATCAGACAAAGAAAATAGGCCACAAAATTTACAGAGCACACAATGAAATGTCTCCAAAACTTTAAAAGCAAAAAAAATCACAACAAATTTGCACATGCATTAATGGAAGGCAACACATAGTGATATGCAGTTTAGTGATTCCGTGAAGACAATTCTGCGCAACAGCTAATCAATAACCAGCAACACACACGTAAAACTACATGTAAGATATTTTCTGCATGTGAGCAGAGATCGCTTTCTTTTCTTTTTCAATTGAGCGTTGATAATAGTGTCAGATGCCAATTACATTGCCAAGTAGACAGATATTCAAGTCAGCCGATTATGAGAGCAAAAGCCTGCCATTTTTCTTATTTCAGTCCAGTGCCTGCCGGGCGGAGGACACGAGGCCCAAAAGGACACGTCCAGGTGACGTCCTCCTTTTGCCGGACGTCTAGCAACCCTAACCTTGCAGCGGCGGCGCATCGCTCAGCGGTCCTGTCGACTGCGTTCGTTAGCCTCGCCAGCCTCCCGTCTTCGGCTTCATTGTCAGGGCTTTCTTCTTCGATTCGTCGGTCGTCGAAGGGTTTTCGTTTTCTCTTTCTGAATCCGCTCGAAAAACACTTTCGCTCGATTCTTCCGCCATTACGCGATGTTTTGAAGTCACCGCTCAGAGCACTCAGCCGCTGTTCTCAGCACTGTCATAAGGCTGACTCAGCCACCAATACGACTGGCATTTATGTAAGTAAGTAAGTAAAATCTCGTGGATTTATATTGCGCTTTAGGTGCATCACAGCAGTAGATGCTTATTCATGGGCGCTCAGCCTTTCTTAAGATAGCTATAGGAAAGGTGAAAGATCAGCCAGGCAATAGTCAATATCAGAAGGGCAGTGAGGCTAGGTCAATGAATTATTAAGTAATAATTCATTAATTGGCTTGGTTGTCACAGGCACACACACTAATGGAGGAAATGATTTCAGAAAAAAGAAGGATTTAAACTTAGACCTGAAGACTTGAGGATATATTGCAGGAATTATAGGAAGTGAGGATTCAGATTTTATTGTTTGAAAGTGTCCAAGTTTGCGGAGGGAAGCTGGGATAGAGTTCCAAAGTTCAGATGCGGTGCATGGATGCGGTGTATGAGAAGGAACGGTTGCAAATTTTCAAGGATGACTGATTCAGCTGAACTAACTTTTACTTAGAGGCTGTACATTAATTATGTCAACAATTTTTGGGCAATTTTTGACCCCCTTCCTCTTGTCAACAATTAACTGTCAACTTTCAGGGGATGGGACGAGATAGACGCAGTGTTTATTCTAGCCACCTACAGTGTAGACATTAATTGGGGAGTTTAATATTTTGGGGAGACAGACATTGGGGAGGTCATACTACTTGCCAAAATGTAAAAAAACATTGAGGGGATTCCCCCAGAGAAGGTCTAGAAATTAGAATAAACACTGGATAGACGGGAGTAGTATCTATTACTATCTAATAGTTCTCACCTGAACTTTGGAACTCGATCCCATGGTTTCCCTCCGCAGACTTGGACACTTTCAAACAATAACATCTGAATCCTCATTTGGGGCTGTCCATTAATTATGTCAACAATTTTTGACCCCCTCCCCTTGTCAACAACTGCCAACTTTCAGTTACCCCTATAATTACGTCAACAACTTTTGACCCCCCCCCAAGATCAATGACAGGTTCCAACAGCAAGGTTATTATTTTTGCGGTGATGACCATTTTCCCTGTTTTGCTCATCGAGTGTCAAAATGTGGTGGTGATGACCTTTTTACCATGCTTTTTTCCATTGTAATAGGCCTAAGTAGCCTAGTATTCCATGAAATTTCCTATTTTTTGATTATTTGTAAAAAGTGAAATTGTTGACGTCAACTTCTCTGGACCTCCCTGTCAACAACTGTCAAACTTTTTCAAACCCCCCCTATATTGTTGACGTAATTAATGGACAGCCCTTTCCTATAATTCCTGCATTATCTCCTCAAGGCTTCAGGTCTAAGCTTAAATCCTTCCTTTTCTAACATCATTTCCTCCATAGCTGTAACAACCTAGCCTCAGGCTCACTGCCCTTTGAATGTTGACTATTGCCTGGATGATAATATAGCTATTTTAAGAAAGGCTGAGCGCCTAAGAATAAGCAGCTACTGTTGTGCTGCTCAGTGGCGGCTCTAGGATTTGGCAAGTGGGGGCCGTTGGGGTGGCAACTTTTAATCATGGGGGCCAACCATTTGTTGTTTTATGTATGTAGCATTAAGTATAGGGTCCCAACTGGGGGGCCACTGGGGGGCAGGCTCTCAATAGGGAGGCACGGGCCCCTCTCCCGTGGAGCCGCCACTGGTGCTGCTCTCCGAGGCGCTATAGAAATCCACGAGATTTTACTTTACTTACTTTACTTACTTTAATATCAATACCCTTAGAAGAAGTCGGTATGAAAAAGTTTAGCAGTGCGCTGGTTAAAATACTCAAAACGAATTCCACCTTCAAAAAATGTATTCTTCTGAAAAATCACATAAAAATACAAATTTGAACGGTCATAACTAATTAATTATTAATGGGTAAGTTGGACAACAAGTCAATGAAGCCAATGGAATGTAAAACTCCGTATCTAATTAATTAGGCCCTAAATTGTCTCTTGATTTACATTGCTACGAGTTTCATAGGCAATGTCACTAGTAGATACACGCAAGCCAAAAGCACAACAACTAATAACATCAGTCAAAGTAAAATCTTTAGACGATCAGATATAAATCAGACTAGAGATCTCATTCACAATGTTTCAATGTCGGTAGCGATACAGATCTTTAGCACAAAAAGAGAGTTCTAACTTCTAGGAATCTAGGGCCTATAGCAATATCGGTAGTATAGGTCTATTCAAAACGGGTAGAAAATATTAAGTGCAACGCCGATCATTGAAATTCAAGTACCATCGTCAGATCTTACACTGATTCTCGAGTATGTTTTAATCGTGAGTATGAGGCTGTCCATTAATTATGTCAACAATTTTGGGCCAAATTTTGACCCCTCTCCCTTGCCAACAACTATCAACTTTCAGTTACCCCCATAATTATGTCAAAAACTTTTGACCCCCCCCCCCAAGATCAATGGCAGGTCCCAATAACAAGGTTATTATTTTTGCGGTGACATGAACCTTTTTTCCTGTTTTGCTCATCGAGTGTCAAAATGTGGTGGTGATGACCTTTTCCCATGCTTTTTACCATTGTAATAAGTAGTATTCCATGAAATTTCCTATTTTTTCATTATTTGTAAAAAGTGAAATTGTTGTCGTCAACTTCTCTTGACCCCCTGTCAACAACTGTCAAACTTTTTAAAACCCCCTCCCCTAAATTGTTGACGTAATTAATGGACAGCCCCTATACTACTGTCTTTGGTGGAATTTTAACACCTCGTACAAACGCATAGCTAATTACAGTAGAAACGTCTCAAGTTCAACTCACAAGAAACAACACTTCACGAAATAAGTTTCGTTCAACTATAGAAGTTACGATTAGTTGACAACAACTAACGAAGCTTTCCGAAGATATGTATTCAATACTTCGGTGGATCTTGGATTGAGTGAGGATTCTGTTGATTAATCGGATGCGCATTATGATGCTCAATTCCATCGTAATCCGGGGCTGACGGAAAGAGCAGAGGCGGTTGATTGGAATGGGTCTGTGATCCATGCGTCGTCCAGGCCGCCTGGGCGAAACTTGCCTGATACGGCGGAGGCCCGACTGCATCCGCCGCTGGACCGACTAAAAAGTGTCGCAATATAGTTAGGACCTACTTGATGGAGTAAATAATTCATAAGCGAAGTCAATGGGATGCACATGCACTACAAGCAGTGTTGATCCTATCATCCAGTTCATGCTTCATCTGGATATCGTATAGACAAGACCATGTATAACAGGGGTGCCCAACACTTGGCCCGCTGGCCACAATCCAGCCCGCAGAGGCCTTACATCTGACCCGCAACACCTCCCTGAAAACATGGGCCAACTCCTGTTTTTATGTTTTATGTTTTTAAATTAGGCCTACTGACTGCACTCAATGAATTTGCAACTTTGGAACAGGCTACAGACAACTGGTTTGGAGCAAACTGGTTTTAAGGTTAAAAGAGATTCCATTAGTTTACCCTAAAATGAATTAGGTCCATTTGCAATCTTTTTAAAGAAAACTAGTTGATGAATTCAAAGAGAGATTTCGGCATTTTCCTGAAAATGTAGACATGAAAATGATTAGTAGTTCATTTTCGATCGATCTTTCCCGTGCACCTGATGCATTTCAATTCGAATTGATCGACATTCTTAATGACAGCAATTTAATTAAAGCGGCTTATGATCAGCAAGACCTTGTTACCTTTTAAAAGCAGTATATTTCGTCCGAGACTTCTCATAGGCCTAGCTTAGCTCAACATTCCCGCAGGTAGGCTTATATTGCACTATTTGAAAGCACATATTGTTGTAAACTGCTTTTTCAGATTGAAAAATGCGAAAAAAAAATACAGCGTCGCTCCGTCCGTCCTCGCAATAGAACATTTATTCGTGAGATTTGCGCATAAATCTTTGAAAAATTGTTTCAGGGGATGGCTGGGTATGATGCAGGTAAAATGACAAGAACCTCGATCTTTCTTGACGACCTTTTTCCTGTACACTTTTCCCCGCTGTAAAAATTGACTGCGTAATTTAACCAGGGGGTCGCAAAAATTTTTGATTTTCAAATGTGGACCGTGCAGAAAAATGGTCTGAGAACCACTGGTCTAGTTGCCTAGAATGAGTGCTATTAAGTATGATGGGTCACTGGTCGGGGCAGGCATTCAATAGGGGCACGGCCCCTCAGCTGTAGAGCTGCCTCTTATGCCACTTATGTTCCCCACATGACATGAGTGACATTAAGTCGATACCAAACATTTAGGACAACAATAGCATATGTGTGTGTGTATATATATATAAATAAATATATATATATATATATATATATATATATATATATATATATATTCCAAATGAAACTTTCTGTATTCCTTTACCTTTACCTTGTCCCATTGGATACGCAGGCGAATGGCTATAAATGTAGGATGTTCCTTGCGACTGGTTGACATACATCACCTGACCGTTGCTGGGCAAATAGTTTGCCGGAACAATGACCTACATTTGATAACAGCAGCCGTGATTATCTGTGTGCCCCTTCATTCGACTTGGACTTGTGGCGTCTATCTTTCAATTATTGTAAGAGAAAATCCTCATTTCACAAATTTAGAGACAGCTTCCATAGCCTTCCACCCCGATTTTTTATTCTCTGCATGGAGGATCGATTTTTCAATCCTGCCGTGATAGACGACACCGACCTAAATTTCCCTAAAATATTTATTACTTTGCACCTAAAGCTGAGAACTTCTTTTTTATATTCAGCCTCCGTTCGAAACAAGGAAACTTATATTATGATTAACGCCATAATTTATCTACAGCAGGCTATTACGTTGTCTAAGGAAAATAATAATAGCAAGCAAATATGAAATATTGAAAAACAAAGATCAAAGATATCAGACCACAGACAGGAACTACAGGAACAATCATTATAAAGTACGCAAAAGAATATTAACGTGGTTTGGACATGCTAAAAGAATGGACAGCAATAGATGTAGGCCTACCTACGAAGCACCACACGCGCGCGCACACACTCAAACTAAATAGTAGGAAACAGAGGACAAGGAAGACCAAGTAAAAGATGGATGGATAACATCAAGGAAGATCTGGAAACAAAGAACATGACAATCGTAGAAGGATGCAGGTTAACACAAGATCGAGCAAAGTGGAAATGTTTCGTATCTAACTATTGCCGCCATGCAGGCAGAAAGTGAAGATGATGACGACGATGATTACGTTGTCTACTTAGGCTATATAGGCCTACAGTAGCCCACAGAGGTTTCTCAATATGCACTTGTTGGTTGAATGTAGCCTATGCATGTTGGATAATGAAACGGCCTGAAATTAGACCTACAACAGATTGACTTGATTTTACAGATTTTTTAGAACAAGATTAAAAACCCATCGTTTTGACCTGGCTTATCCGCTATAGACTGCCACCCGTTTGTCTGGTCGGATACCCTGGATTCAACCTGGATCTTTAATTATTTGGATTTTGGTGTACCATCGTTAATGATGCTCCTCTGCATTAAGAAGTGACGCTATAGGAGTTTAAGATTAGAATAGATAGATTGATAGGTCCTATTTATTATTAGATTTTTACGACCATAATATGATAATAGTACATCTGTAGGACTATATACAGCAATAATAATATTGTAAATGACTCACTCCATGCGTCGCCACAGGCGTACAGCAACAGACAGCACGACATCCAATGGCAGATCCCCAGATGGCTAGACTGGCTTCGATCAGAGCCAGAATAGCCATCAACGACTGCATCGCGACAACAACTCGGTAACCGTACTAAGGAAAAATCAAAAGACAAGGTGACGCTGAATAATACAGGTGTACTAGAATCAAAAGACAGACAGAACTTGGGATAAAAAAATCATCGACACTAGGCTATAATTTTACAAAGTGACGTAAAACATTTGCTATAAGAAAAGTTGAAGTTAGTCTCTATCATCCCCTCGAAGACGGCAGGACTATGCAAATGAGTTTCAAATTTAAGCAGATTTAAGCCTGTATGAAGGGCAGTCAGTGTCGATTCCACATGGAGGCCGAGGGCCCGTGGCCCCTTATTGAATGCCTGCCCCACTGGCCCCCTATTTGGAACCCTACTGTATACTTTAGTATTACTTACTACTACATACCTAGCAACAAACAGTTGGCCCCATGCTTAGAAGTTGTCACCCCAACGTACCCCACTTGCCAAATCCTGGAGCCGCCACCGAGGACAGTAACTGTTACACGCTGGACTTAGCTAGAGGCACGCTGGACTTAGCTTGGCGAGGCATGGATCCGGGCAATTCAGCCACCGCCGCCGTTGCGGTGTATTTGAGCGCAAGGCACGAGCAGGGTGCGATTTGTGACCTGGAGCAGTGCCGCCGTTGAGGTGTATTTGAAACACAAGGGGGATGAGTGTTCGGGGATGTTAAGAATGCATCAGCATTCATTATCATTCCTCTCTTCCCCTCGAGCCCTACGAGTGCTAATGTTAAGAACGCACCGTGGAGCAGAAATTTTTTTTCCAGGAGATTTAAAACACAATTGTCGCGGTCACGCCACATAAATTTGTTCAGGAGGGGGAATTACACATTTTAGTACAATGGTCACGGTTAATATTTGAACAAGGTTTTCAAATTTCAATGTGAAATATTGGCCTATTGGTATTTGCATTTGCCAAGTGCTCCCTCTTGCCCTAATGTGCAGGCGCCCATGACGAGAGCAACTGGTGTCGTGAGAATATGGTGTCTGGGATGATCAGGACAGACATCGCCGCGGCGAGCACACTTGGTAGAGTGATCAGTGAGTTCGAGGCTATAACAATACTGTAGAGTGAAGGCTACACAGCTTAAGTTACAGGTGTCTTATCAAGTTATCAGCTTATTTAAGACGGCGAGAAAGGACGTCGCTTCGTTAGGATATGGACCTAGTGGTGATCGTCGACGTTTGGACGGAGCAGGGAGTTAACGTTGAGCAGTGAAAGCTGGTGCAGATAGCTAAGCTAGCCACGGAAGAATTCGCCTTAAGTAAGTAAGTAAGTAAGTAAGTAAGTAAGTAAGATCTCTTAAATTTATATAGCGCTTTGGAAAGTAGTACAGTAGTAGCTGCTTATTCTCTAAGGTAAGCCTTAGTTAATCAACCCGTTCAACAGAATGTTTGGCACTTGGGAGCCATCCTGAGTGTGAGGTTAGAGTCAAATAGATAGAACAAGTTAAGAGAACAACTCTCGACACGCGCCAGTAGCGTGCAGAAGAAGAGGGGGAGGGGTTGGGCGGTGGCCCCGGGCGCAGACCAGATGGAGTGGCCAAAATTGACACGGCGACCGTTTTTTGTTCGTCAAACATGTTTTTTTATCGATTTGACCCCGGGCGTCCACCACTCTCTGTCTGCACGCCGTACGAATAGGGCCTACAGCCGCATCTTTACAGTATATAGCAGTGTTTAATCTAGACCGTTTCCGGGGACTGCCTTTTTCCCGGAAATTTCAAATTCCCCGAAAATTTTGGAATACTACATGGACTAACAGCGGCCCTAGCAGAATTCCCCCCGGCTTTGTCAGTTCCCCCCCCCGGCTTTTTCAGTTTCGCCCCGGAGTCCAGGAGTCTAGATTAAACACTGGTATATAGAATGACAGCGTGACGCGTGAATATCTTACCGTGTCATTGCATGACGTATAGTAGTAGGTGTAGTAGGCAGAATACGAATCGCAGTTGTAATAGCGTATCGGTGTTGCTATCACTGCTCCAATTACGGAAATGGCCAACAGCGGTGTTGCACAGCACGCCGAGAGAATACAGGTTGTCATAAAAGCTATTATCTGCAATATAGAAACGTTGTAGAGAGATTTTCATAATCGTACTGTTCGACAAACATAAAGGATATTTGCATTAAGAAAGTTCCTTTTTTGGTCAGGTTTAAATCAAGAGCAAAGTGTAAACATTAACAGTACAGTTTAAGTTTCAAACTATGAATTTGATCTTGATCTCTATGATTTTAAGAGATACTCTTGCTCAACTAACTTTCCAAATGCGTTCATCTCTCTCTCTCTCTCTCTCTCTCTCTCTCTCTCTCTCTCTCTCTCTCTCTCTCTCTCTCTCTCTCTCTAAATGAGTTGCTACTGTAGGCCTACTAAGGCTGCTGAGTTATCCGAGTTTCTATCGGAAAACTGTGGTCTCCATAATCATCGTATTTCACTGAATGTCATTTTGGGAAATATCGTTTTTTAAATTATGACTATAATTTAGTTTAATAGCTTCTACTGGTTCCGATATTCGTTTTCAAAATTTTACCAGGTAATCTAAGTTACCTTGCATCTGGTCTTAGTGCGTCCTGCTGACATTCCCAATGAACCTGTGATGATGAACTGAAAAAGAAAGAGTTCAGTTAGCCTACGATTCATCGAAGCTGCCGTGTATAAAAGCGGATAGTTTGAACATCATCGTGTTAGGAGAAAGTGAAAACAGTGGATCGGTTTGCTAAGGCAGATACGAGCAACCATAGAGTTGATATTTTAAGGTTGGAATAGGAATATGGGTAGGTACACACGTTTTATGCGAGGGGTGTCACAGGACTGCCGCAGAGCCCCCAAGAAAAGTGTGAAATGACGCCACTGGACTGCCGATTCACTTGCCGTAGTGGTCTGAAACATTTGACTGTTATAATATCACGAAAAATATTTAAGCGAATTGAACGCTACCTACTAGCTGTAGGCCTATGTAGGGCCTACTTCATAATGAATGGCAACAGTAGAATTTAACAAAATTTAATCATGACACTCTAAGTGTATATTTGATTCTTTTCGAATTTGGCCTAAATTTTGTGGTGAGTTGCATCTCAAACACTTTGACTAAAGTTCAATTAGGCATCTTGGCTCGAGGCCCCACTTTTTGAGAGGTTACCATAGAGAAGGGGAAGCTATTGAGTTTCCCCCCCCCCCTTTTTCATCCAAGTTTACGTCAATGCGAGTCAAACAAGCCTATCACTAATTAAATAGGCCTACATGACATAGGCTTTTGAAAACACATTCAGAACAATTGCACGTTACAACTAGAGTTAATATGCTGTAAAGACGTACAGCATAGGCGAGCACTAAATTCTAAATGTAAACGAAACCTACGAAGACTCCGCTCCAGAACCCGTGGCCAATGTACATCCCGTTCGAAGAATTCCAAGCGAACCCCAGTCCGACGGCGTTGAAGATTACGCACAGAATCCCGATGAGCACCTGGCAAGCTCCGATCCCAATGGACTGTCGCTGCTTGTAGTTCTCACAGTAATCGTAAGCGGCGGCGGCGGAGACCGAAGCCACAGGCATGTAAATGACGGTCCCTGGTCCCGGTGGATATATACCAGGGGCCGCCACAGCCGCCGCCGCCGTCGCCGGCACGCCCGACGACGGGCCGTTTGTCCTGACGCCGTTCGCTTCAGAAGACATCTAAATTATTGCTGCAACAGTAAACGTCGAAACATTTGACAAAATTTTCAGCAATAGCTCAGTTCAGATCCACCTACTACTGTAGCTTAGCAAGACTACCAGAGGTAATGCCATTACAGATGCATGGCATTGGCCCAGTCACGTGGCTACGGGGACCGGCCCCTATTCGGACTTGGACCTGTCATGGGATTTGCACAAATCCGCTAAGTGGTTGAGAGAGAGAGAGAGAGAGAGAGAGAGAGAGAGAGAGAGAGAGAGAGAGAGAGAGAGAGAGAGAGAGAGAGAGAGAGAGAGAGAGAGGATAGCTGTAGTATGAAATCGAGGAAAATGCACGAGAGCTGAAAGAGCTTGATAGGAACGGCGGATTTTGATCGAAGACATTTCCTGCCCGAAAATGTCGATGTGTGACATACGTCCCCCATTACAGAATCCTGGCTACGCCACTGGCTATTGGACTTCAATGCATAGGCCAGACCTAAGGATTCAGTGGAGAGGGAGAGATCATCTCTTGAAAGTTTAAGCTGTGAGTAAGCGAATAAGAATCGCAAATAGACGCTAAATGCACATCAGCTAGTGCTGTAAATGGGCGATTCATGCAGAGAAACTACAGCATTATGCTTGTTTCCTGGTCAGCGCATACGGAGAACCTATAGCGGAAATTATGTCAAAAATTCTTAAAATTTTCGGCATTAAAGTGCATTACTAGAAACATCGTGGTTGCGCCCACGCCAAATTTCTTGACGAATTGACCTAGAATTGAACAGGAACGAGATTTTAACAAGATCGATTAGCTTCTGACCAGTTAAACTCCTGCCGTCTAACTCACGGGGCGTCGTTTGAGGAGGAGGGTTCAGGGGGCCGTTGCTGCCCCTGATTTTTAGGGGAACAAATTTCACGAATTTTTGTGTTTTTAAATTAATTGTGTTTTCAATTGTTTTTATAATTTTATTATACAATCACTGGTATGTACTATGTAGTATCGTATGTAGCATGTACTATGGACAAAACCACTAATTTGCATACTGCATAAGTATTTTAAAAAATACTGTCTGCCTTGCAGTCGGTCGAAAGTCTTGCCCCTTCTGGAAAACAACAAAATGACGGCCCTGCTAACTCAGTATCATTCTAAGCGACGGCAGTGTCTTTGCGACGTTATATTGCAAGTATTCGAGTTTTTAAACATAAGAGACTGGATCGATGACAGCGTCTAGACTCTGTCACTCCAGAGCAAAGACATATGATGAAACCTGAAAACCAGAAGTCACTGCACAGCTGTGCGTCTAAACATGCTTGTGAGACCCCGCATAGAAAAGCCATTTTTATGACCCAGAATATCGTAAGACTATCACAGGAACAGCATAAGGTTCTGTCGGGCCATTCGTATAAGTTTGATACAACCATCCTCTTGCTTTCGATCTGTCGTTCTGAAGATTTTTAAGGTCGTTAAGTCTTAAATGTACAGTATTCATTTTACATTAAATGAGTAAATGTACAGTATTCATTTTATAGCAGCAGCAGTACTACAATAATAATAATAATAATAATAATAATAATAATAATAATAATAATAATAATAATAATAATAATAATAATAATAATAATAGTGGTTGCCATATCCGCGAATTCTGTAGCATTCGTGAAACGTCGATAGGCATGAAAATAGACAAATTCTAGCATTTCGACCAGATATTACTGAAGTCGACAATTCTCATCTGACAGGTGGTTGCTTGTACGAGCAGTGGATGCTAATTGCCTGTAGTATCGACGGCTTGTTAGATGTTCGAAGCACAGAATGTGACAGGCATTTAAAATTTCTTTATAACCTTAGTATAAACTGACGCTGACTTAATAGGCCTATTTATCGATAGTGAACAGAATAGAAGCAAATTAAATGGAGCGATGGTCTACAAAGCTCTTCTGTGTTCGCCCCGATTGAGCAACGCTCAGAAGAATCGTTCGAACATTTTAGTGGGGTTTTTATAGCCGTCTTTGTGCAGGTAGAAATGATCCCAATGGACTGTCCCAACTAAAGCAGGCGAAGATTGATTCTAAGACATTATTTCCGATCAATGTTTCTCACCGTCCGATGCTTACTATGCACTTGCATCACTTTTACTAGTTGCAAGAATATTTGCGGCCAGTGACACACACACACGCGCGCGCGCGCGCACACACACACACATTATGCATAGGCCTATTCCTACATCCTGATTGCATAGTGTCACAGGATTTTCTGACAAAGACCAAATCGATAAGTTTACTGTTAACATGCATCCACATGTCCGTATTATAAGAAAGGACAAGGTACAGAGTGTAAGACGCGGCCTAATGTTCATGTGTTCATCGACCAGTGTTTATTCTAGGCCTTCTCTGGGGGGGAGGGGAATTCCACCCCCCAGTTTTAAAATTCCCCCAAAATGTTTTATGTTGACAGGGGAATGGAAATTCCCCCCCCAAAAAAAAAGTGTGGAGACTCAGACCTTGTCCCACCAAAGATTTCAAAATCCCCCCGATGTCAAGGTGGCTAGAATAAACAAACACTGTTCATCGACTATCCACTGTTCTGGTTCTGGTTCTGGCTGCACCATCGGGGAGAGTTGTGGGGCGAAGGGGCCAGTCAGCATAGGCCTAAACCTATTACAAGAGCACGAAGAAGGATTCTGGATTCTCTATCTTTTCTCAGCAAAGTTTTTATTTAATCCCGTTTCGAGTAACGATACTTAAATGGCCCGTATACGTGATTCTAAAAGTCCTTCGTTTGTTCAATCCTTAATTGTCTCTTCGAGTTTTTTCGTTCGTTTGCCTTTCACTCATCCTCGGCGTCATCCTCTCTGACAGTAATTCAATTATTTCGGAATGACGCGCAGTTGATATATTCTGTCTAGGTCGTCGCTTGCCTTTGAAAGCGTCAAAAAGTGCACTTTGAGTTGGCAATCGATATCGAATGTCGCTTCGTGTTAAAGTCAAAGTGACACTTTGTTTCAAGTTGTCACAGGCTCGTCAGAAGTTCAATAGCATTCACGTCGGATGCGAACTCAGTAATAATTAATGCAGCGCGAGTTAATTCCCAGCATGACACGTGACCACAGGTCTTTGCCTCCCTTATTAACGATCCTGAAGGACCTCGTGTAGTCCCTGTTGACCTGTGTGTGTGTCTGTCTGTGTGTGTGGCTGTGTGTGTGTTTGTGTGTACGTGTGCTACTTGCTACTACAGTAATATAGTATAAACTGCTTCAAAAGAGCGCCAGCTCTACGCCGAGAGGTTTTATCGACCCGGGTTTACTGCCCTGGGGGTCGGAGATTTTATTTGTCAGCCAGTCACGTATCCGCCGGAAGGGAGTGGGAGCTAAAATGGTCTGTCTCATGTGTCAAGTTTTGCTGAGTGCTTTTATATGCTAGCGGCGATAGGCAGTGAAGCCGATGGCAACCAAGAAGGGTCACTGCAGTACAGTATAACGTGTGCCTGATTAAACACTGCACACAATAATTATCAAAGCAAATGCGACACAGTACGTGACAGAAAGAGATCTAGAACGAGGAAATTGCTAGCGGAAAAGTTATTTCGTAGGAATTAAGCGCCCGCAAGTGCTAGAAAAATTGACCAAAATTTATATAAGACTACATTAAGATCGTAGCTAGCAGTCAAGACCACAAGACGATAAGTCTTTTAAGCAACATTTAATGTTTAGCTGTCCTTGCAATACCTCTTTCTAAATGAACCAATCCGAGTTACAAGTTTTGTATATGACTCTGACTGTGGTAATGGCACTCTAATTGTGTAGTACTTGAGCGAGCCAAAAAAATGCGCGATGGGCATAAGTTAGAAGCAATTAGGCCTTGGAGACTTGAAGGATTCCCACGATGTCGAGATTTCAAACAACTCAAAAAACACTGCACACATTTATACTTTATGCTTTATACTTTATTTTATACTCTAAACCATAAAATGAAACAAATCATACTTTTTCAAAAGCTTTAATATTAATAGCGCTAAATAGGTAAAGAGAAACCGTTTCTCGTCGAACGCGCCGACAAAAGTATTGGCTAATTAAAATCACGAACGTCAAACGAATAGGCATACTGCAAACACCAAACAGAACAACAACATATGGAGCGGAAAAAATTCGATCAACGTAAAAACCTACCGGTGGAATTACTTTTGTCGTTAGACCTTGCTGCGATCGCTAGCGAGAACTTCCTTTCCGAGCAAAGTGCATACAATTAAACGATTAAAATCTGCCACAGTTTATACGCTCGGTCGATCAGTACCCGACATTTCGTTACTTTACCGAACATGCAAATCTATATACAGGGCTTGTTATCGAAGCAGAGGTGAATTAAAATATAATGACGGTGAAACCTTTCTGACAACCTCCTCTGCTGCTTTTCCCTCAACAAAGACTGGCGCCCATCACCGCTAGTCCCAGCATCTGACAGCCTGAGCCGGCTCTAGTCAATATTATTTAACTGAACGATGCAGGTGTGGCGGAAACCTCAGGTAAAACAGGCCGACGGGAATTTTTCAGGTGAACTCAGTCAAACAGCTAGATAGAAAGGTATAGGTTTTACCTGTAAGTGCTCACTGTCTCTGTGTGGGCAATCGACATTGTGCCTGCTGTGGTTTTATCAGTCGTGTAACGAATCCACCGTATACGGATGGATGACACGCTCTGCATAGGTAAAATTATGTAATGCTTATCGGTAAGATGCCGGAAAATCGGTATTACAGTTTCGCACTAGTCATTCGCAGTTGTCCGGATTGCCTACGGCGAAAAATCGCCAACAACAGAAGGGAAAGCATTTGGCGAAAATGGGGCTGCATTTTTCTGTGCCTCTCTACATTTGTTTAATCATAGATATTTCGCAATTACAAACATTAAACAACCTAATTCAACGCACTTTTATCTATCTCTTTTAAGTCCTTTATAAGCAGAGTAGCGACGGGGTCATGGGGCCAAGGCACAACAGACCCACAGGAAACAGATCAAAAGACAATATAGACCTACCCTAGACAAAAAGTACTCATGGGCTTATCCGGGATTAGTTATTGTCATCCTAAGGATTTTGGGAGTGATGGATTAGTGAAAGGATTTCTGCCATACAATCGGAGGGTCGCAGGTTCGAATCTGACGCAAGTCGCTGTGTAGCGACCAAGTTATTCACCCCTCTCTGTGAGGTGGACAACGAGAAATCACCACACCCGTTTCTTGGTGGCGTAGGGCCTACAAAAGCAATCGGACCTTTCGTTACTCATAATCATAACATTAGGTTTGCCGTAAGACTTCTGGAATAGACTGTTGAGTGGTCTGCCAATTTCATGTTCACGTGATTTTTCGAGTGTTATCCAAATATTATTCATCTCAATAATTAGGCCTAACTCTTGAAAGGCCATGTATCATCATTTGACTCTTAAGACTATTATATCGGCAGATGAGTTATATTGAGTCGTGCATCATTGATTATATATATGAGTCAACCATCGGGCAGAGCAATACTTTGGGCTTGGAGATATTTTATCCACACCGCGCAGACTCATCTTCTGTTAGTCTATGTGTTTTGATCTCTGCATTCTACAAGTCTGGCTAAAACACTGCTAGTGATGATCACTGCTAGTGATGATTCGAGCAATAAAATTCTGAATCTTCTAAAGCTTTTTCCATAGCTAGCCTTGCCTTCAGACGTCTTCACTCTGAATTTTGGCTGTATTGCGGACTATCTTTCTCCAGGTCTTCTGTTGCTCTTGTAACTTGCTCTATAATGAGTCCTGTCCATTCTTTGATGTCGTTTTCCACTTTTTTCTTGGTCTATCTCTTTTCCGTGATCCTGGCATTGTGCCTTGTATTATTTCTTTCTCTGGAGATCCATGCTCTGTTCGTACTATATTTGTCTCTAGTATTTTAGTTGACCATAATATTCTAAATATGGTCAGTTGGTAATTATATACGTAAATGGCTTAACGCTTTAAAACATTTATAAATGAATATTTTACTTCCTTTAGAATGCGGGGAAAGCACAAGTTAACCTCCGCGGCGCCTGCATGGCAAATTATGCAACTCGTCGACTCTGAATCACTGTCGAATCGTTAGCATTACTACGGCTAATCAAGCGACACTAAACAATTAGTTGTTCAAACCTGCCGTAGCGATAGAGTTTTACGAGTTTGACTCGCCTTCTCTTCCTCGCTGAAACAAATATTGCGTTTCATTGCGTGTCGATCTTTGCCTCCGCTCGAAATGCGTTTAGCAAATAGAATGGCAATGCGTTTAACTGTTACTTCTTAGAAAAAACAAATTCTCTGTACGACTGGTGAGGTTCATTATGCATGGACCTATAGACTATGGTTAGAACACAGCAAATTGTACTCTGCATTACCGCAATTCGTGCCGTTTACCTATGCACGGTGGTCTAAAGACATGCATAAAATTAGGCTTACACGATTTATTAGACTTCGATTATAGCACTGGTCAGCAGTGAAAAGTTACTGACCTTAAAAGAAATGAACACGAATATGTGACCATGAAAATTTTTATTTGCTCTCGTTTTGAAGATATTTTATATAGTTCATTTTCTATGTTTCACCGTGTGAATCTATCCAGTAGTACTGTAAGAAGATGCAAATAAGCCTTAGATGATGTAATATTGCATCGCATTGCATAATGCCATCGACACTCATCATCCAGCGTTTATCGCATCATTTTCCGATAAAATGCAGTACTAACGTAAAAACTGCTGACGTAAGTTTACGTCATTATCATATTGTATAAAGACCAGTCACAATGGTTGAACATTTAAAATATTTCAGACTTTGTGGGATACCCAAAGCGCCACCAGCAGCAGGAGCCTTTCTTCAGAGAGAAAGGCAATCTGTTATTCTATCCCGATATTGAGGGCCCTCACGAATGTCTTAGTAAATCACTTACAGCATGACCCACAAGAATGAAGACTATTTTAGACTTTTCGAAACTGAGCCCCAAAGCAATGGGAAAACGTCTTCCATCTATTCTAGTAGCGTATGCTGTCCACATGAAAGAGACGTACGATAACTTAAAGCAGCACTAAATTCCATGGAGTATAACAAGTTAACAAGTAGGTTACTACTGTTGGCGCCTCTGTCACTCTGTGATGATTTGGGGACAGTGTTTAATCTAGACTCCTGGACTCCGGGAACTCAAAAGCCGGGGGAACTCTGTGGTGATTTGCTAGGGGTAGTGAAAAATTTCCCTGAAATTTTCGGGGAAGGGAACTGCAGCTGTTTGGGATAACCCAAAATGGAACTGCAGCAGGGATACACAAGATACGTGTTTTTAAGTGGAATAGCTAAACAAGGGTATATTACTTGCTGAAGGAATGGACTCGCAGACAAAATGTAGCAGTTGGAGAGAAGGGTATCCAGTACTCAGCTCTAACCTAAGCTGACAGAATCCTGCTACCACCCATTCACATCAAACTAGGTTTGATGAATAACTTCGTGAAGGCCATGGGTCCAGTGACGCAGCCACGGGGTTGTTTGGGGTTGCTCAAACACCCCATTAAAATATCACCAACACAATTGATGTAAATCCGTTGACTTTTTGTTGAAGGAGGGGTGTAGTGGGGGTCGGCCGCGGCCGCGGCCTCGCTGGTGTTCAGTTGCATAGTGCCTCCAGTTAACAACCCCATTTTGCATAAGCTGGCTACGCCACTGCATGGGCCAGCCTTCACCAGGTTTCCGATATCTAGGCCTATATGAAAAAGTCCGTCGACTCAGCGAGGCAAAAATTAAATACAGAGTTTTTGTGGGTCCTCAGATTCGAGAGCTCTTCAAAGATGACCAGTTCAACAATTTGCGGTAGGGTGATGCGAAACAAACATGGAATGCTTTTCACATTGTGTCCACAAACTTTCTCTGTAAACAAACATGGAATGCTTTTCACATTGTGTCCATAAACTTTCTCTGTAGGCCTAATGTTAGGGCAGAAAACCACACGGAACTAATAGAAGACCTGCATGCTGGTGCATCGGAAACTTGATTGTAACATGTCTCTTAAGATCTACTTCCTTCACTCTCATCTGGATTTCTTTCCTGACAACTTTAGTATAGTTACTGGTTAGTGACATGACATGGCGAACGTATTCGTCAAGAAATTGCAACATCGGAACAAAGATACTAAGGAAAATGATCCACTACCTGGATACTGCATGCTAGACACTCCCTTGAGATGCTCCCGAACAGCTGTACAAGAGACAGGGAAAAATTTAATACATGGTCTATGACTTGATTTTTACAGGTAGGCCTGCTAACCATCGGCCTTTTATTAGGCCTACTAATGCCACGTAGCAGTGTAATAAGCAATAATTGCAGATTACAAAATAAAAACCAGAGCCAATTTTGCATTTTGATTGTCTTACGTGTGTTCAGCATATAAAATTTAATAAAAAATGACTAATTTCAGTAACATGACTTTTTAAACATGTAGGCCTATCTAGCGTTATTACTAATAAATAAGAAACGGCGCCAAGAACGTTAGGTTTTTCAAACATCGAATAACTGGACTTAGCTGGCTTAAACACATTACAATTAAGTAGGCCTACAGTAGATGTTAGGTCAAACGGGTTGAAATAGCTTAATTTATTGTACGTTAGCCAATGATTAAAATATTATTTGTTAGGCCTAATACTGTACATTGCAAGGTTATCTTAAATAGAACAGATGGAATAATCAAGAAAATATTTGAGGTTCGTACTTTTGATTTAGCGCAATTCAATAAGAAAAAAGAGACAAATAGTCGAATGTTAATCGGTCGACGTAGTGTTGTATATACATTTATATACTGTATATATAGGCCTAATACATACTGTATGTATATAATATATATACGGGCTCGTCCACAAATGACGTAACGCGCCTAGGTGGAGGGGGTCCGGACATTTTCTACGAAGTGTGACGAGGGGAGGGGGTTCCGTGAATGTGACGTAACGCAACACAAAATTTTTAAGTAACGACCTTTTCTTTTTTGCTTGTCAGGGTATTTGGAGAGGGAAAATACAAGGATGGCCTTTTTTGCTTGTCAGTATGGGTGGAGAGGGGAAAATAGAAGGATGAATCACCTTTTCTTTGCTTGTCAAGACTTTTCGGAAGGCGAAAGGTGGGGGAGTCGGCCCGTTGTTACGTCATATATTAGGGGTCTGACTTTTTGTTACGTCGCGTTACGTAGGGGGAGGGGGTGAAAAAGTGCAAAAATGGCGTTACGTCATTTATGGACGACCCCTAATCATATATAAATCTTGTCAGTGCTTTTAATCCGCAGACTTAGGTCTTTACTAAAATTAAAGTCTTTAATAAAAACATTTAAAACTGCATTTAGGTGCCAAGACTATGAAATATCTTTGATTTTCTAGATTTCTAAACCTAAAGGTGTGAAGTAACGAAATCAATGAGGAAAAAAACTCAGATCTTCGTCTTCCTAGAACTTCGCTGGTTCGTTGGCGTTTCTCGATGCCTCGTTGTACGGCGAATACTCGGGAGGTTCTTGGTTCACCGGTGGATTGGCATACGCCGGAAGGCTGTCGTTCTGGGGTGGTGGGGGCATAGTCCAATTTGGTTGTATATAGTTGGCAGTGTAGTACGGAGTCCCGTTCAGTCCTGGAGAAGTCAGCAAATGAAAATCGGTGAAATCTACTGTACTAGGCCTATCTATGAAAAAGCAGAGTGACACTTCGAAACATACACAGTAATATGCGCAGGCAGGAATTTTGTTTCCATGCGACGACATTTTGGACATTTGGGTGACAATTTTACAATTTTAAAAGTTTACTCATCGACAAAGCTCTCTTAGGCTTCAGTAATCAAGGTAAATGTTCCCATACTCGATTTCGAGCGTTGGCAACCGGCGCTGATCTCCGGTTTCCGAGACAAACAGCGACGCATTTGGAAATCGCCATTAATCTAGAGTATAGTTTGCCGTTTTCTTCAATATTCACTTGATTCTAACGCATTCACCTATGTTTACTCGGACATCCTTGATGCTTTAGTGTCAACTGATTATATGCTCACCTGCTGGTGGATATGGATTCATGATTTGTTGCGCGTAGGCTCCTCCTCCCTGGCCTACCTGAGTATGACCGAGGTAAATCAGCTGACCGTTGTAAGACAAATAACCACAATTCGCGGGAATCACGGTCTGAAAACAAAATCGTCCATATTGCAACTCATTGACACAATCCAATGCAGAAGAGCGTTCAAAGCTTCGAAAAAGACATTTTAAAGAAACTCACGGACTCAATATCTGATCTAGGCCTAATTAGCCTAATTAATTATAATCAATGATTTCATGAGTCACAATAAAATATCACAAAATATCACAAAAATATCAAGTCCAATAAAATTTCTCAGCAGGGTATTTAAAATCAGCAACTTTCATGTGTGCACCTCTTTGAGTGTAACTAGAAACAAGTGATAATAAAAGAAATAATGGCGAGAGCCAGTGCTTTATCCAGACCCCAGGCCTTTGGGGGTCAAATTGACTTGGCAGGAGGGGAAGAGACAAGTTCAAAGCAAAAATTGGTGTCATGTTAAAATTGGGGGGAGGGTTTTTGAGAGTGGGGTGGGGATAGGATCTCTCCTAACAGGCCTGGATAAGACACTGATGAGAGCGATCTTTGGTGATTATAAAACGAAAAGCAGAAAATCGCTTAAATTGAATCTGATCTCGGACAATGCGCCTACCGTTTGTACGGGTCTCGAGCAACAGCAGACTCCAGACTTACAGCAGATAGCAGATCCCCAGATTGCTACGATAGCTTCGACGATCGCCAGGGCGGCCATCAAAGCTTCCATCGATACCACAACTCCATAGTTGTTCTTAAAATGCGAAATAAATACAGAAAATATGATTTCACAGTGGATGTGCTTATATGATAAGATCAACATTATGTTTGCGCGCGCGCAGAACGAATTTGGTGAAATATCTTAACTTCCAGCGTGGATCGTATTCGTTAGAACTGGTAAAATTCATTATTGTAAAATCCCTGTTTTTTAATCAAAGTAACCGACGATAGACCTATTGTAGCTTTCAAAATTGAAACTTTTATGTGGCAAATAGGACTGTATCTTACGTCTTGTCTTGCCTTTAACCGTCTTCGCTTCGAAGATTGGCTGCATTGTGGATTGCCTTCCTCCAAGTGTTACGGTCTTCTGCTGTTCTTGTCGCCTGCTCTATAGTGAGGTCCTGTCCATTCATTTATGTTACCTGCCCACTTTTTTCTTGGTCTGCCTCTTTTTCGTGATCCTGGCATTGTGCCTTGTATTATTTCTTTCCCTAGACAGTCCTCGTTTGTTCGCAAACTATGTCCCCAGTAATTCAGTTTTCTTTTCTTTACTAATTCCAATAGGGTTCTTTGCACCCTTGCTTTATCCAATACCCATGCATTCGTTAACTTTGCTGTCTAAGAAACTCTCATTATTTGCCTTAGGCCTTTCATTTCAAATGCCTGTATGCGCTGTTAATCTTCTTTCATTACTAGAAAGATGCTCGCTTCGCTCGCGCTCGCTTCGCTCGCAGTTCAGGATAATACTAATCCAATACCTATACCTAATAGCCAATCATTGAATTCATGCTGAACAACATATCAATGATCGCCACCTAGCCAAGCTCTGCGCCGCGTAATAATTAGGCCAATGTACGTTAAAATCACGCAACTGTGGCCATTTGTGACGCTGTACACGTATTTTTTGTGTACGTTAAAATGTACGTTAAGATCCTCAAGCTACGAACAATTGTTACCAATAGCAACGTCACACGCCCACCCCTCTGATGCTGCAATGACTCGTTCTACGAACAATTGTTACCAATAGCAACGTCGTCTTCGAACATCGTCCACCAACGCATCGCGACGTAAGGACTAAACCGTCTACCAATAGTCAACGCTCGCCCACCAACGCATCGCGACGTAAGGACTAAACGGTCTAAACCGTCTACCAATAGTCAACCAATCAGAACGCTTGAAAGTAACAGACAGACATACAGATAAGGATCTTAGTATTATAGATTGTCCAGCTTTCGCAGCCGTATGTAGCGAATGGCCACACCAGTGATCTCAGTAATCGAACTTTGGTGTTCACTGGTATGCTGTGACTTTTCCATATCTTGTTTAGTGATGCTCCTGCCGTTTGTCCTTTATTCAATCTGCTTCTTATTTCAGCTTTACTCGAAGTGTCGTCTGATCTGAAGGTAAGGGAAGGTGTCTTACGTACAGTGGCATAACTCAGAGATTTGGTGACTATAGTCAGCCTGGGAAAAGACATGTTACGCAAACAAGTAAGTCTGGAGATTAAAGACAGTCGATACGTAAAATCGTTTTTCTATAAGCTAATAAAGGTTGTAAATATAACAAAACGAAAAGTACGGAGAGATTAGGTACCATATTTTGACACGGCCGAGAATAGTACGGATAGTAGCCGTTTCGATTGTAGTAGTACCCGTAATAATCGCAATCTTCTTTAACGATGGCTGCGCCTATGCTTGCAATGGTGAGGAGGGAGATGGTAAAAATCGCCGAAATTATGCACATCACCATAAAGCTGACAATCTACAGTATACAGTGAACAGCAAATCCATAAAGTGAAACTTAAAGGCCAAAGCCATATTCACATAAAACTCTTGGCAGAAGCGGCGCTATAACCGGGGATATTTTTACACCCCCTAACACCCCCAACACTCCCAATTTTAGACCGACACCCCAACACCCCCAATCTCAGCTATGGGGTGACACCTTTTTCTATTTTTTGCTTGTCAGACTTTTTGGGCAGGGACTCACAGAATTTACGGATACCCCCCTACAAATTGATAATACTAGAAATAACCCTAACTATAATTAACGTATGTGGACTTGCAATAGGCCCTAAAGTAAACTTTAAAATTTGAATACGCCTATATTAAGATTCATTCGAAACGAATAGGCTAGAGCAAAAAAATACACGTTTTGTTGTCTATCTATTTAAAAGACATTTTTGTTTAAACTTTAGAGCATCACCGTCTGGGGTCTTCTAATTTATTTGTGAAACGGTCCTACAAAAAGTTAATTCGGTCCTATAAAGTAGGCCTACACTGTAGAAATAAAATGGGTGAGCCTAAGACGGTTTATGAGTAGTTTATCTACGTATACTTCCTAGTTGGTAGTCTGCAATAAAATTTAGATTATAGGCCTAATGCATATATATACGCCAGACTTATTGTGACAATGTCAATTCATTTTGCGGGTCTCTACAGTCTATAGCAGCGGTTCTCAACCTTTATAGTGCCGCGACCCTTTTAATTCAATTCCCCATGATGTGGCGACCCCCCAACGGTTAAATTATTTTCGTTCACAATGTAAACTGCTAAAAATAATAATACTACCACAATCAAAATGTTCGAAATCGTTATTATTTAATTGTCTCCATGTCTATCTTCAAACGACAATTATAGTAAAACAACTAGTACGTCGTAACTACCACTGAGGAAATTTTGTACAATAACAAGAAAAGAGACTACCCCATATTTCTGATGGTCTCGGGCGACCCTGGCAAATCGTCATTCGACCATCGTGGGGGTCGCCACCCACAGGTTGAGAACCGCTGGTCTATAGGCCTCCCAAATGCCCACGGATCATGAATATACTTCGAATATTTGAACTTTCCTCTGAGTTTAAATTCTGAGCTTTACATGATCCCTAAAATTTTATCTGAAAGATGTAAGCTTTGTCACCTGTTTTGAATACGACTTGAATTTTAAATTAGAAGTCACGTTTCATCACATCATATTTAATGCAAACGCACACACACACACACACACACACACAACTTCTTTGATAGAGCCATAGGCCCTCCTAAAATACAAAATACAGGATTAAGAAATTTTCACTTTACCTGACATCTTTGTCTTTTAGCTCCGGCAGAGATGCCAAGACTTCCAGTGATAACGAACTAAAATCGCGTAAACACATGCAGTCGATTTGACAGTTTCCGACTAAACGAATTTCAAACCTAAGCATTTCAATGCCCTGCGTATCCATAAGGGCAAGTGTTTTCTACAACTTGCACAGTTGAGCAGTGGCGGCTCTAGGATTTGGCAAGTGGGGGGCCGTTTGGGTGGCAACTTCTAATCATGGGGGGCCAACCATTTGTTGTTTAACGTATGTAGCATTAAGTATAGGGTCCCAACTGGGGGGCCACTGGGGGGCCGGTCACTCAATAGGGGGCACGGGCCCCCTCTGGCCCCTCGGTGGAGCCGCCACTGCAGTTGAGGATCCAGAATCTTCGCCCAGGAAGGGAATTTCAATATTCCGGAAACGTTCCCCCTATATTCATTTGACAAACCACATTTCCCTATAACGTTGACGCTGGGAAAATCGTCAGCTAGCTAGTTAAAAGGCGGGTCCTTGTCGATAACGTTCCACAGCTCTACCGCTGCTGCGCTATACAGATTGCCACTTACCAGTTAATTATCAGTTTATAACCTACAGTAACCAACATACAGTATTATTTCTTGGCAGTTCTATAGAAACCCGCAGAATTATCAGACTTAATAACAGTTATAATAAACATAGTAAATAAAATATGCTGACAGTAGCGTAGCCAGCTTATGCAAAGTGGGGTTGTTAACTGAAGGCACCATGCAACTGAACACCAGCGGGAGTCGCGGCCGACCCCCCTCCACTACACCCCTCCTTCAACAAAAAGTCAACGGATTTACATCAATTGTGTTGGTCATATTTTTGCAAATGGGGTTGTTTGAACAACCCCAAACAACCCCATGGCTGCGCCACTGAATTATGCTGATCAAGTCAAGTGAGTACGCCATCGTCGCTTGGCGACGGTTGGCTACAAGAATCGGTCTGTGTTACTCAGGGCGCGATTTGCGGGGGGAGGGGGAATCTCTCCCCACTGCCAAACTGCATCCCTCTACTGCTACATCCCCCACCACTACATCCCCCCACTGCTACATTTCCCAACAACTACATCTCCCAAGCTAGACATATCCCCCCACTGCTCCAGGTCACAAATCGCACCCTGGTGTTCTCCATCGAGATCTGTCTTGCGCGTCGCGTGGTATAGACGGATCTACAGAGAGGCCAGTCCACGTCGTGATGTTATCAATACAGCATGTCCTCGGTCATCCCCTGGCTTCTGTTTCCTTATGTTTCAGTAGTAATCGTTTGGATTTCATAGCTTAATTCAATTTTTCTTTGTTTTCTCATCTGATAGGCCTACTAATAAACACATCTGATCGGAAATTGAATAAGATCCGCAGCGCCTACCAGCGCTCCGCACCAGAATCCGTGTCCGGCTTCTCCCAATCCACCGTTGTAACTGCTCGTCACCAGAATGACCAGGTTGAAGATGGCGCACAGAGCACCGATTACCACCTGTGCGATTCCCAGTCCTATGGATTGCTTATTCAAGTATCTGTCGTAGATTCTCGATTGAACCGGAACTGGAAGGCAGACCACTCCCGGAGGTCCTACGTTCATTCCGGGGTATGACACCTGTTGCTGCTGCTGCTGCATTTCTTCTACCAGTGAATCGATCTGAAACAATGGATTTATTGGAGTTTAAACAAAATGAAATTTTTCAATGAGTGCTGGTAATTGATTGATGCAGTGTTTATTCTAGGCCTTCTCTGGGGGGAATCCTCCTCCCCAAAGTTTTAAAATTCCCCCCCAAAAAATTTATTTATATGTTGGCTGGGAGGATGGAGATCCCCCAAGTGTGGAGACTCAGACCTTGCCGCCAAACATTTCAAAATCCCCCCAATGTCAAGGTGGCTAGAATAAACACTGAATTGATGATTGATGATTGTTTAATAATCCATAAATATGTTATGGGGAAGTTTCTTTATCAGAAATAAAAAATTTCCATGATAATTTTAGTCAGGTCTGCTTCACAGATTCACAGTCAGGTCTGCTGCCCGAAATTCAAAATTTCCATATTTTGAGAGGCGACTGGTCACGGGTAACGTAATATTCGAAGCACAATGAACTGAAACGAAGAATGACAGACACGTTTTACTTTCTGTGAGGTTTTACAAATTAACCGAACTGAAATACTGTAGTCATCATTTCAACTTATTACTACCTGCATGGCAGGCGCTCGGTAGCAGTGGGGCCGTCCATAAGTCAATAGCGAGGCCACGGGGGAGGGGGGTTGAACACCCCACTTGCCATCAGGGTCACCCGTGAGCGTGAGATTAATGTAAAATTGCAGAGAAATTTTTTCGTGAGTCGGAGGGGTGGGGTTAGGGGGATGGTTGAGGATAGGCTCTACTAGTCAAGTATCAAGCGTTCTCTACATGTCTATATAACAAGTTCTCTATAGTATCTATATAACAAGCAGTCGTGCGTTAGACGGACTGAGATCTGCCATGGCCGTCCATGCTACTACCTGTATTTGCAAGAAATTTTATCGGATAGATAAAATATTGTTTAAAAGTTATCCAATGCACTCATTGCGTGTGGAGTAGTAATTTTAACGAATTCTAATGTAAAAGTAAAAGTTTTTAGCTTCAGGAGGGCTTCCCCCTCTGATCCCCTGACCAAGGGCTTGGCCTCTGGACCCCACTGGGAGCTCTGCCCCAGACCCTCTCAACGTGCTCGCCATAGCCCCCCCATTCTCAAACGTCTGGCGTCGCCACTGCATAAAGTACATCATGCTCGATGAGGAGGGTCTAAGAAAGTGTGACAGTTTGTGACAGAGGGAGGGTAAGGGCCAGCGTGACGTCACACTTTAAGTATGACGGAAACCTTAAATATACCCGATAAGAGGTATATAGTAAACGACGATTTAAATTTCTCATTATTGAACAACACTTTTTTCCCAAGATACGTGAAAGTTTAGGTTTCAATTATATTCGTTATCATTGTCTGAAGTCGATTATCTGCTCTGCTTTTGAAAGTT